>MU912404.1:9210-45968 GCA_036418165.1 Cooperia oncophora
TAGCTGCTCATGCCAGCTGAGTACGCAGGTCTCAGGACTCAGGTCTCGCCGTCTCGAGGCGACGACCGAGTGTCCAATTGGCACTTCAGCGGGCACCAACCAGGCTTGACCCCACCAGCCGATTGACCTCTGACGTTCTCCTTCGTATTTCAGGGCATCACAGGTTGAAGACGCGAGCTGGGCGAAGCTGCCAGAAACGTCGAATCAGCTAGGCAGTATCTCGTGGCCTTGCCATTTTCCTGTGTTTCAGTGCGCTTCTTAGTCGTAGCCTAACCCCGCATCGAACTTGCGCAAATCGGCGCAGGTGTCAGGAGCCTCCCCTCCAACCGGCGATCACCATGGGGCAGACTACTGACCGCGCTCCTCTAAGAAATGATTAGCGGTTCAGGCGCATCGATTCCCACACCTGCAACCCTGTTCGAGCCTCCTCCACCGAACCTCCCTCGTCCAGCCCCTCGCCAAAGGCGGCATAGCGGGGTTTCTTCGTCAGGACGACGTCGGCGCCTTGTCTACCGGACCAAACAGTAGGCGGCAACTGACCACTTCGCGCGATCACCACCACCTCTCCAGCCGGTGCGCGGCTCCTGGTCATGGGTCGTGCTGAAGCGTTGGAGGCCCTCCGACCTGTCGCCCCACTCTCCTTCTGTGGGCACGCCGCCGTCAAGCTCCCGTCTCTGGTGTGCACCCGGTCTTCTCATGGAACGGGTCGTTCGCGCTAGGAGCTCGCGGCAGCCCGACGTCGCAGTCGTTGCAGTATTCCCGGCGCTCCGTTACCCCAGGTTCCTACCAGGCGCCTTCACGGGAGACCAGATGGCCTTTACTCACTATTGATTATAGCCATCCATGGTGCGCGCTGCTTCCTGTCAACCTCGTCCCCTGGTCCGTATGCCTACGCGCAAAATACCCGGTCCCCCGGGTTTGTAACCACCCTAGCACAGCCGGGTAATACCTACCGTGTCATCTACCCGGCTCTTGCCCGGCGGTACTGTGTCGCTACCCGGTTCAACAGCTCGCCTCTTTTCCGCCAGTGGTGTTCTCCGCGCACGATCAAAACCGACTTACTGACGGCTGCCGTTCATCGAAACTTGGCAGCACTTGGCAGGACTATGGTTAAGCGTTCGCGGGCCCTGCTCTCAGCCAAGCGGGTAATTGAGCAGCAGGTCTTTTCCTAATGACCTACTCAACATTGACTCATGGATATTCCCGCTGGCCAACGCTCTGCACGGAACATCCTTAACGTCATCCGTCCCCATTGAAGGACGTGATATCCGCCTGGTACCTCTACCAGCGTGGGTCTCGCACGCCTTGCGTGGGGCACATCCGGCCCACAGTAATATGGGCAGGGGCAAAGGACCTTTCACCGTATGTTTGCCTGGATACCGTGCTGCGCACCTCTATTGCATCCTCCTCGCATTGCAGTTACGCGGATCGATTTTCTCTCCTTGCTGGGAGGCAGAGAGGTTTTGAATAATCACCCTCGTCTTTCCCTCCAAGGGACTTCGTATGTGTTTGACGATGGTTGAAGCCTCACGGTCGCCAGACTCCCTGAATCCGCAGGGCCACCCTTCCAGCAGGCGCGCATACCCCGCATACCGCCCTCCGCCCCACGTCGCGTGGTTTCTTTTTTCGAGAGTGTCCCATTTGCCTTGCCGTACGCCCTCCTTAGAAACCAGCCCGTAACCTCTACGGGCATGTTCTCTCCCTGGTTACTCGGACGGAGAGCAGGTCACTCACGTCCGCGCGGCATCCGAGGTGCTGCGCCGTGACGCCCGGTCACTTTCGACGTCCTACATTACGTCCTTCCCCTTCCACCAGCTCTTCTCAGTAACGAGAGTCATTTCCCACTGCCGCTCCCGCGGTCAATTGTGTCATCTGCCATGCGTTCTCCAGCTCCAGTGTCCGCTCCAGCGCGCGGCGAGCAAGCTTGCCAGGCCTGGTACGCCGTGCTTCCTGCGATGCACCCTTGAAAGAAGGTCTTTTACCCCTGCAGTGTGTTCAGGCAACGGCGGAGGACAGGCGTTGGTTCCAGGACCGGCTTTGGGGGCCTTCGAGGCCTACAAACACGGATTCCGTAGGGGCTCTAGTAAAGAATGGCAAGGCTCTACAGCGTTTTGCGCTGCCCTTCGCAGCGGTCACACACCGCAGACGACGACCGGCCGGTTCGCCACTTTGTCGTTCACCTGCCGTAACCACCCCTGTTTGGTACCCTCTCCCGTCCTCCGCTTTTTCCTCACCGAAACTGCGCATATGAGGGAGGTTGGGGGATCGGACGGCACGTCAGTTCATTTGGGTGACAGGTTCTACCTTACCTTAATCAGGGTTCAAGATCGTTCACGGTGACTGCTCTCGCCAGCAACGGGCTGCCTCGAAGTGCATTCGTTGAGGCTTTCGATCTTGATAAAACCTCGAACGAGCTCGAAAAGCGCGATGGGTCGGCGTCGTCGCATACAGCAACGCTATCGCGGACATCTGTTGTGCCGCTTCGGCTTAAGTCGTCTGCCCAGCTGTCGGGACCCTATCTTTGAGTCTCGGTGTCTCGCTCGCGCATGTTCGCGGGACAATTCAACCTACTCCATCGGTCACCAAGATTTGTCGACCTCATTTTGCAAGCGACACGCAAGGACCGCGATGGCAACCGTCAGCCCAACGCAGTGAGCGCCCCCTCCGTTCGTCCGGTCGAGAGCAAGCCGTCGTGTGTGCCGGCCGAGGTCGCCGCCCTTACCTGACCCCTAGATCAAAGGTGACGGCCGTCCGCCTCGGCTCCACGCAGCTGCAATATTGTGGGGCCATACACTGGCGCCTCTTGGCGCTACCGGCGAAAACACTCATGCGGCGCGGGAGAAATTGCCGGCTCTTTTCCTCAGCGGCAAGGAATCGACCTTCCTGTGAACCACCTCGCCACCAACGCCGCCTGTTTGCGGCAGTTTACGGAACACTGCTCTGCTCCTAAACGGATGTTCAGCGATCTGCCCGTAGGTGCCGGCCACACATCTCTGATACAGCCGCCGCAGGGAACCTGACCCTACACCTGCGGTCGGGATGCTCCCAGCAAAGATTTTTTGAAAAACCTCCGCGGGGGGCGACACAATTGGGGCGACGCAGTGCTCGTGACTGAAATAGTGAGCAGCGTAGGCTCTGCGCATGACTTTCAAGCAGCCATCGGACGAGCGGACTCGAGGAGTACTAATGACCACTCCGGGGTCGGACTCGTTCCTGAGATGTCCGCACTGACAGAAAGGCGACAGTTTACGCAGATCGCGGTGAACGAACTCGTTTCGCCGCACGACTTCGACAACGATTATGGGCCGCATTAATGTTCCAGAGGGTTGCGTCGTCCCCTCCTGCATGCGTGCAATCTGCATGCACCACCTGGCGTCGGCCTCTCTCATTCTAACTCGACCGGCCCGGGAGCGCTCTGAGATTCTCACGCGCCTATAGCCGTCCCCTCCTTTTCCCAAGCCACTCAGCGATTGCGGAATGGAGTGCCTCCCCATCGAATTTCCCGGAGCCTGCTCTTTTCGGCGATCACGCCCTGTGGGCTGCGCCTTTCCCGGCGCGGTTTCATGTTGTACTATCTGGCGGGCACGTACATCCAGCATTAGCACCTCCAGGCCCCCCGGGCTCCCGGCCCCTGCTGCGCTCACAATTCCTTAAACACCCCGCGCCGCCTCTTGACGCGCTCGCCCCGCGCTTGATGGCACCGCTGCCTCCACCGCGCCAGCCTGCTGCACGCGAGTTTGGTCACCAATTTGGCCTCTTAGTTACCCCCACCCGTTTTCCGGCTCCCACCCCCGCTCGGGCTTGGTCCAGTGCCTAACCACAGGTGGCTTTACCAATTGGAGCGCTCTCTGAGTTTGACCGGTACGCCAGCGCGCTTGCCGCGCCGCATGGCCTTCTTTGATATTATACGGCAGATATTCCCAAATGCGCGAGCGCTACGTTTATATGTTCTCGACGTTCCAGGGGGAGCTGCTAGTCCGCGCTCCGATGCAAGGTCCGTATCCAGGACTTTCTCGCGCGGAAGGCCCGGTTCGGTGTACGCACTGAACTTGCTGGGGGCGCCGGATCCACTGAGCCGGAGTTGGTAACCCTCCTTCCGTCGCCTCTCGTATGCCGGCTAATCAGTCCTTTTTACAGGTGGACAGTTCGGGCAGCTGAAGGAGCCGACTCTCGACATCATGCACGTGCGGAGCTCACTACAGGCGTCGTAGCTTCCGCCTCACGGGCGGCGAGAAGCGTGACGTGTTCTCCTCTCCCTCGGCCTCAGGCTTGTTCTCTCGCTTCAACTAACAACAGATTTCACTCCCGATTCCGCTGGGAGGTTGCCCCTTGGACGAGCTACCGACCAGCGTCCCTGAACTGTGGTCATCTTCCCGAACTGCCTGCCCATCGGCCTCTGCGTCCTCGGGCCACTCCCGCTTCATTCGTTCAGCGGACTAATCGACCATCGACTGGATACCGCCGTCTCTTTCACCTGGGCAGATTTCGCTGCAAGCGCCGTTGTTCCGTGCTCTCGCAGATTTTGCCTCATGGGCTCCGTGCGTTAGCAGCTTACCGGGTGAAGCTCTTCCCTTCCGCGTACCCTTTCCGGTTCTTTAGAAGTCCCTGGCGGGACGGATACTTCTCGGTTCACAAGGAGAGGCTTGGTGAGGGGTTGTAAGGCCGACCTGCCGTATCGGAGAGTACGGTGCCGGCATGCCTTGTCTACAGAATTGGACCTGTCCACTCGACTGTTTTCAAGGGCTCCCGGTGTGGGTGCGACCGAGCATAGCGCAGGCGCAGCCGGCTAGGACAGGACCGAGAGTCGGCCTGCTGGGGCCGATCCGTCCGCGTGCCAAGCTGTCCGAAGAGACGGCAGGCCTCTCGCCGGCGGCTAGCAGTCTCAGCTCGTGCAGACTCTGCCCAGGCGCGGACTCGATTCAGGCCCCTGCCGTAGCCCAGATCCTGGATCTGGCCCCCATCGTTACGTGCTCCTGTTCAATTGCTTCTCTCATGCTTCTCGAGTTGCTTGTGCACCTTAACCTGTACCCTGTGCTATCTTTTTTGTAGGTTATTTTTTGCCTGCCTTGATTGCTCCTTTGTTACCCTATTCTCTATCTTTCTAATTTCTTTTTTCTTCTATATAAAACTTATCTAATCTCAGTCTTTTAGCCCAATCCACAACTCTCTACCACCTTCACTCCGCTCTCTCCCTCATCTCTCATTTCGACATCAATTGTTGTGAAAACCCTACCCATTTTCATATTCCCTGTTCTATATACCTCCGTGTCTCTATTCTCTAGATCTCTCACTTAATCTCCAAACCTCTTCCTATCATAAATTTCATTCATATGCTATTCTTCAACCTTCATTCTTCTTCTTCAGTCTTCTCCCTGCGCCTTTATCAGTCCCTCCCTCCAATTCGTTATATTTCATAACTACGATATATTCATTCATTTTTTAATACTGTATCCTCATCATTTTACACTGTATCTTCATCTACAGGGCTCTGATGAATCTGCACAATGATCGATAGGACGCCGTCTTCTTGCCAGCCGAATGGGAAAAGAGTGTAAATGTCATGGCGTAAGTGGCAGCTGTGTGACGAAGACTTGCTGGAAAGTGGTGCCCAGGTGGGTTACGATTTGTGTTTTCTCAAAAATAAGGGCTGGAACTGACCAGAGCGTTTTTTTTAAAGACTGACGTTAGAGTGGGTAAACGAGTCTGTGCAGTCACCTGTAAAAAGACTTGTGAAGGCTTCGATTCATGGAAATCGGACCACTCTATGATGATGTAGAGACTTTGTGGTTCACCACACCCCCTCCATCTCCAACTGCTGCCTTATTATCGATCCTTCAACGCAGTAGTCGAAGTATTGAACTTTGCCCACCCAATCAATCGGTTTGATTTGCCAGCGATTTGATTTGCCTTTGAGTTGGTATACTCTTAATATTCATGTTCTTTTTTTTGCTGTCGATGGTGCACGTAAGTGCTAGTAAACAAATAACCTAGTACTTCGAACGCCCGAATCAAAATCTCCTTTGTTGCGGACGGGAGGGCGCGTCTGGAGTTTGATCACTTTTCCACCAATTAAGGTCGCATGCCAGCTTCCACAACTGGTAGAGAATGGCTGGCTCTGCGATAGACCCAAGTTCCCCTGACACGCCACAGCATACGCAGCTAGCAAGACTCGAAGGTGTGTCAAAGACCATTCAAGCAGGTGGTGTACTGCTTTATGTGGAGGACGAACAAATCTGTATTTTGTTGCGACGTCGCGCACGGCTGTGATGCGGACATGCGCGCCAAATTCTCGATGTGCAGCAAGCTGCCGATTGTAGGTGCGAAACTCATATAAATTCAGGCCAAAACAGACTCCATGAAGGGCCATATCCGGTTTTCCTATCCCTCATATTTTAATGGTGGCGCTGAAGAACTCTTCCGTCGAGCGCGCCCGTTACGGTTGTCTTGCCGTACAACAATATGTGCCAGCATTACCATACAAGCAGTCCAGGGATCAATTTCTGGTCCACCTTTCGCCCAGGCCAACCAGATTAACTTTCTTCCCTGAGGGATCGGTGGAATGTTATGAATATCTTCACCCTGCAGTCATCGCAATGTCCAACATGCGTACTTCCTTTTACCTTCTTCGAGCTGATTCCATGGCGAATCTAGCAGACTGGTCGAAGCCAACCATATGTCGAGGCACAGTTCATTTCTATTGTGTGGAGGCAGATGCACAACCTTCATATCATCCTCATTTTTACGCTCCTAGAATGCTAAAGAGGGAATGCATACCAAGTATGGGTTAACTGGTATCCATCTCAACCCACGATACAGTCACTGAGCACCTCTAAGTACATCACATCAATTTTGGCGTAGCTTGGCGGAGTGGGTGGGTGGGTGGGGGGGTTTCCACACATAGATACCTACCGATTCCTCCGGAGAATTGTCGAAAAATAACCATGCAGTAGCATGAGCTGTCTTTATTTGACAGGAGTCTACAGGTATCACTACAGTGAAACCTAATTTTACCAGGGCTAGCAAAGGAAATTGGCGTGCAAAATACACGCAACACGTCTTGGCATCACCGCGTGCGGCGGCGTACGTACCCTGCTACCCCTAATTGGAAATACATAGCTCCTTTCGCCTATTACTACTATTCTCTATTCGAATTCGACTATTCAGTGGTCGCCCTTATGGCTGGGGCTTGCTTTACTTCTCTGATATTACTCTTAACCTCCAGAAAAGGTCTATTTTTCCCGGTTACTTTTTATTGCCGTTCTTTCGTCGATCGATCGACAAGGCTGAGTTGCGCTTTGATCCCCGATATCCGCTAGTCGCGATCAATTTCTCTTTGTTGGCAAGGCTTCTAGTGGCAGGAGCCGCTCTTTCTTCGTAACTGCCACCTTATTAGGTCCTCTCCGCTTACGTTTAATCATGAACACCCCCTTGTTGGATCTACTGTTCAGGGAACCAAGAGAACGCGAATAAATGTGGACTTTCACGTTTTGTGATCATTAACTGAATGAAGGTCGTTTTCGCGTCATACGGATGTGATATTTGGGCTCAGAGGGTCAAATACCCCCAGGAACGAGTTTCTGGCCACATTACCATTCTGGCCAAAACTTCGAATTGTCGAATGGTTAATGAGTTCAGAGAGGGCAGATAGTGACCAAATCCATACACGATCGAGCACGTCATATACCTGATCTACTTGATCTACTTGTTCTGCTGGGTCGTAAACTCGGAAGAATTTCGAAAACTAGAGTAAAAGCTCTTATGAACGATATGAAGCAAAAACTTTCGCGCCAACGGGATGCAAACCCACAAGCATTTGCCTTTGGAACGAGACCGCTACCACCAAGCCACGGTGGCACTGCATAGCAATCGATCAGCAGCTCCTACGAGCCAAAACTGAGTTTTCGCTAACTTTGACCGCCCAGAAATCATCTGGGAGGTCTGTCTCCGTAGCACTTTTAATCTGTATATTCGTAATCAGCATCCGAGGCTCTATCGAAGTAACTGGGTCTCCATTTGAAGTTCCATGGGAATTCGAAACCATTCCCTTGTTAGGGAAGGTGGCACGATAAATCCGCAAGGGGTGTAGGATGCTTAGCAGAACTGAACTCGACGCCCTTCGGCAGAAGCTGTGTGGCGCCTTTTCCAGGGAAAATACCTCATAGCGCCCTATCAAGCTGCAATATGCCGACCCGGATGCCCAGGGCTCCCGCCCGCCCAAAATGTCCGAGTGATGTTGGTGCTTGTATCGCTCCATGAGCAAGTGAAGTACGAAGTGAAGGGTTTCATATTAAGCGGCTGCTGTGCTGCATGGATATATGAGTACATGTGTGCAGCCCTACCTACCGTAGCGATTATTGGCACGATGCTATGGGGAACTCGTCCGAAACTGATTTCTGAGTGGTGTAGAACAGAGGCTCTTTTGCAGGTTCTCAACCTTTTCACTTCGTTTCTTCGCCATTTTCCCTCTATATAGCACTCCTGATACCATTTTAGCTCGAATACCAAAAAATTATGTCTTATGCCTTTGCTTTCAGGCAGGCACACAGTAAGAGAAGTGGTGGATGAGCCCTGCCAATGTCGATTTATTTGGTGTTGTGATGTCAAATGTAAAACTTGTAAGAATATAGGTGATCGTAACTTTTGTCGTTGAAGTTTTTCGTACTCTACTATTTTCTGGATTGTGCCACTATTTCGTGCATTAGCCACGGTTTTCCTTGCACGTTCATACTTCGCAATCGCGCGATCTAGTCTAGCGATCCGATTGTCTACTCAGTCGAGCGCGAAGCATGAATGCGCTCGTATCCGCCTAGCGGCCACTTACATTGAATGGATAATAACGCTGGATTTCTATTTAGAATATTTATTTTGAGTAAGATTTGTATATGCATGCCGGTGCCCTAACGTCTCTAACAATGCATTTTAAAAACCTGATCTGATCAATCGAATCTCATTCATTCAATCGTTCATTCATTAATTTTTGTCTCATGTTGAAAAGGCTAGTAGGTTGTACATATTGATATATTTAATAATGTAAATGTGTAATAAATTACTGCGATGATGCTGCTCTCAGCTTCTTTTTTTTCGTATGACATGTGGTGTGAATGCTGGGACCGCGTTCACACATTGTGTCTTGAGAGAGTACGGCAACTTCAGCAGGCGAACAATCGTACACCGTACCCCAGATGAGCCGTAAATAAATCTGGGTGCACACTAAACACATCATCTCACGACAGCAGCGTCGAAGTTGCATGCACAGTGGACGTATGTGTTGTGGCTGCTATCGAGCATTTTTTGGACGTTTTGTTCGAGAAGAATAGCATGGATATCGATCTGTCATCGACACATACACTACAGTTTTTGCTCAAAGCGCCAGCATTCCGCTGATAAAATTCAAAACAGTGAGCGAGCGCGCCCAGTGGAAGGTGCTCGCATTGTGCTTCTGCTTCAAACCCTTGTGATTAGATAAGTTTATCTTTACGAAACAGACCAACAAGGCAAAGGCAACAAAGGCACATCAGCGAACAGACCAACAAGGCAAAGGCACGAAGGCACATCAGCGAAATAGACTACAAAAAGATACAAGGTACAGGTAAGGCAGAGCAACATACAGAGCACATACATGAGCAATAGATCTGGGTGTGGCAGGGCTTCACCCTGGGATGGCACATGGCAGGACCGGCAGCTGCTTTCAGTCCTTGACGCTAGGCGACTCCTCGATCCGTCCGGCTGCTCTTCGCCACGCCCTGAAACAATCCAATGGGTCATTCTGAAGGCATGCGCACGCCGTACTTCCAACGGCGCGGCCTCTTCCTCCAGCAAGGAACTCGATCGCGTACTGATCAAGTATGATGCAGTGGAGGTTGCGTCTATCAGGACCTACGGTGAAAAGATGTTTGGCCTCCAATATTAACGGTGACGTAAGGATGTTCCGTGCAGAGCGTCTGCGGGATGTCCATCACGTCAATGTTGACGTAGGCGTTGGAAAGCACCTGGTCAATTACCGCTGGAGAGCGCGCGCGGAACGCTACAGTATCCTCCAAGTGTTGCAGTTCGATGAAAGGCAGCTCAGTAGGAGGTTGATCTGCGCGGAAAACCACCTGGGGAAAAAGGGACTTGTTGAACCGTAGCGACAAATACCCAGAGTCGGGCAGATGACAGTAGGTTTCTGTGTCTAGGGTAGTGATAACCTGGGGGAGGTTTGCCCGTAGCGCACGGACGGGACGAGGGTTGACGAAGCGTGCCCACGGATGGCTATTGATCAAATAGTGTGTAAAGCCATCTGGCGTCTCCCGTGAGAGGCGGCTGGTAGGGACTTGGGGTAGGGAGCCGGGAAGTACTAAGCTGCGACGTCGGGCTGCGCGAGCTCTAGCGCGACCCGTTCCACGAAAAGACCGAGTACCACGACCAGCAGGACGGGAGCTGACGGTGCCAGAAGGAGAGGGGGGAACAGTCAAGGGCCTCACGCTTGCACAACCACGACTGAAGCCGCGCACCGGCTGGAAAGGGGGTGATGGTGATGCGCGATGCTCAGGTTCGCCTACCTGTTGGTCGGTAGAAGGCCGACGTCGTCTTGACGAAGACCGCTGCGCTTTGGCAGGGGGCTGGGACGGGGAGATCGGGCGGGGAAGTGGAACAGGTGCAGGTATCAGGTCATCGCTGACCGCTAACATTTCTAGAGAGGCGGTCATAGTCTCCCATGGTGAGTCGTCCGGTTGGGAGGGGAGCTCCTGAACGCTGCGCGGTTTGCGCCCTAAGTTCAATGCGGGGTTAGCACGAGCAAGGGGCACGGAAAACGGAAAATCTCAGGCACGAGAGCTGCTTGCTGAACGACGACTCTGGAGCAGCTGTGTCTTCTACCTTGATGCCTGAAACAGAGGAGACGTCAGAGGTAATAGCAGCGGGGTCACCTGGTGTGGTGCCCTCTGAAGTGTCCATAGGACACTCGTCCTGAGACGGCGACACCTGAGTCTCAGACTCTGTCTCAGCTGCAGTGCAGCTAGCCAAATAATTCTGGGTGTCGGCCGCATCGCGGCAAGAAGAAGAGGAATACCTGGAAGCATCGTCCTCATGGACGGCCGGCTCCGGTGGAGGATGCTGGTCGTCCATAAAACTGAGCACAAAAATAGTTCGGGTTCACACAAGTTTTCTGGAAAAGGCAAACTAAGTGTTGAAACCCGGAGCCAAAAAAAACAATTTATGCGAGGAGGAGCGTAGGCGAGGAGATACTAATAACGAAAAGAAGGAACATAGGAGGAAAATGAGTGAGCAACCGAGGAGTAGAACGAAAAGACGCGTAAGTGAGCCGTGTAGCAACCGTTGTGGTCGCGTGAGCTTCTAGTGAAAGAAAAGGACGTCGACGGCATTCGCCGAGCTGTAATCAACACTGCGATCAGACCAGACAGAGAATGTTCGAATTGATCGCATGGAAGAGCCAGACGTCTGCGTGAGCGCCATAGCAGAATAGAAATTCTGGGTAACGGATTAACCGATCATATGGAGGTTCGTCGTGACCTAAAACGAGTGTTATATGAGTGAGTTGATGTAGTGTGCTGAGGTGAGTCCAGGGGTGATACGGTATGTTGACGACCAATGACACTTTCGTCTGCGGCGTTCGCGGCAGGTAATGCTAACTGTTCAGCCTCTGGCAACCAAGGGGTCGTGAAAACAGGCCCCGCTAGGGTGGGGCATGGCTTGACTTGGTTCATAAGGACACGCTTAGGTGCTGAATGGGGTGAAGAGATGCTAACAATGATAAGATGAGGAGGGTCCACTTGAATAACCCGGAATTGGCCCAACCAAGGGTATGTTAGTTTTTGGGAAAGTCCAACAGAGGGTGCGAATTCGCAGAGGAATACGCGGTCACCCACCTTAATTGAGAGGGGATTTAAGTGGGTGGTGTCGTACTGCTGGTTGAATTTGAACCGCTGGCGGTCATTGAACTGAGCCGCGGAGCGCCATGCTGCGTGGAGGGTCGAAACCAAATTTTCAACGTACAACCCTGCGTCGTCGAATAAAGGATAATGACGCTGGGAGTCATGTCGAATCAGGAGGGCGATGTTGAACACGGGATCCCGACCATACATAATGAAGAAGGGAGTTTTATTCACACTGGAGTGAACGGAGGTATTGTACATGAACGCGCATGCTGCTACGTATTTGTCCCAATCTAGCTGATTCTCGTTAATGTAAGTACGAAGCATGGGGTGAAACATTGCAAAAATGCGCTCACAGGCGCCGTTCCCTTCATGGTGGTACGGGGTACAAAAATACCTGTTACTCCGTAGAAGGCGTAAAATTTCTGTCATAACTTCGCCCTTGAAGTACGAAGCATTATCTGAAATGAGCTGAGTCATGACGCCGAATTTGAGAATGCACTCAGAGACGATGGCATGCGCTACCGTCACTGCGGTAGAATCTGGGAGGGGGGCGGCTATAACAAATTTGGAAAAATGGTCGATCATAGCCAAAATATATTTGTTAACCGCTTCAGAGGTGTGTAGCGGTCCAGTGAGGTCAACATACACCTTGTCGAAAATGGCGCCGCTTACAACTGGGATGAGCTTGTCTTGGTTCATCCGGTTCATCCGCGTTCGCAGGGTTCGCAGACGAGCGCGAAGACGTCCTCTGCCATGTGGGGCCAAATGTATTTGCGAGAAATTTTGGCTAGGGTTTTTCTCCAATTGAAATGGCCCCTGACGAGGGGCTAGTGTGAAAAGCCAAGAATACCGGCTCTTTAAGCTTTTCTGGAACAACCAGCCGCTCAAAACGGAAGGGGTTACTGTGCGACGTCTGGCCGTTGTAATAGAGGGCATCCATTCTTCTTTATATGACGCATTTTTCGGCAATTGACAGCCATGCCTGTTTCTGCTCGTCACTCAGCTGATCGGGAAAGTGTTGTTGGGTTTCAATCAGCACGAAAATGACTCGACAGAGTGGGTCTTGCCTCTGTTCCTGTAAGGCGTCATATGGACGAATGGCGATAGGCGAGCCAAGGCAAAAGATACTAGGTCGGACTGAGTAAACCGAAGGTGCTGCTGCATTGATGCTGACCGGGAATTCGACTATGTCTTCAGATTCGGCGGCGCGCTCCTCAAATCTTACCTTGGGGTTGACTGCGCGGGAGAGGGCATCTGCTACGACGTTGGAAGAGCCTTTTAAGTATTCTATCGTAACGTCATAACTTTGTAATTCGACTACCCAGCGCGTCAGGTTGTCGTGAGTTTTGTTATGCTTGAGCAGGAAGGTGAGCGGGCGGTGGTCAGAAAAAACAGTGGTGTGGTTGCCGTAAATGGTGGTGCGGAGAAAACGTAGAGCGCTTATAATGGCGAATAGTTCTATATGAGTGGGACCCCATTTTTGTTGTGATGCCGACAATGCCTTGCTGAAATAGCCCACTGCGAGCAGCTGTTGATCTGAGTCGCCGCCGTGTTGAAACAAAGCAGCGCCGACTGCGACTTGGCTACCATCGGTATGAAGAAAGAGCTCCTAATCGAGGGGGAAAGCAAGGCATGGTTTCGAGACCAGAAGGTTTTTGAGATGCTGGAATGCCGTTTCTTGTTCTGGCCCCCAGATGAATTTCGCTTTGTCTTTGAGAAGTGTATACAGAGGAGCGGCTATCAAAGCAAAATTAGCTATAAATTTGCGGAAAAAGTTGGCCATACCTACGAAACTTTTGACGGCTTTGATGGACGTTGGTGTAGGGAAGTCTTTGATAGAATGTTGCGTTCGGCCGGATAGTAGATGTTTCCAGAGGTTTCGTGTCCTAGAAAGTCAATATGTGATCTAGCAATTTCGGTCAGCTTCTTGCCTGAGGCTTTAATATTATAAAGACGGAATCTATAGAATACCTTCCGTAGCGACTCTAGATGGCTAGGGAAATCTTTGTCAAAAATCACAATATCATCAAGATACGCCAGACAGTTGGCCTCCAGTCCTGCAAGGATGCGGGACATTGCTCTAGAAAAGTAGGCATCGGCGTTTTTCAGCCCAAAGGGAAGGTAGACGAACTGATATAAGCCCCTATGGGTTGCCCAACCGCATTTCTCCTGTCCGGGGAGAGCAAAAGCTGCATATACCCTGAGGCGAGGTCTAGAGTAGTTTAAAACTTGTGACCGGATATTTTAGCTAGGATATCCTCGATTCTAGGGAGGGATAATGATCCGGGATGGTTATATCGTTGAGTGGACGAAAGTCCAGGCAGACTCGGGAGCCATCTTTCTTCTTAACAAGGACAGTACTGTGGACCCAAGGGGTGTCACTTTCAACTATTCAGCCCGCGCGCAAGAGCTTGTTTATATGCTCATCAAGCTCTTTTTGGAACTTCACTGGAATTCTAGGTGGGCGGAAACGCGTGGGTGGCGTTTCCGTCGTGATTTTGATAACAATTTCCGACTCATCGTATGAACCAAGGTCGTACGAACAAAATGAAATCCTGTTTCTAAACTCGTACAAAAACTGGGCTAGCTGTTTACATTCGTCCTCATTGACCTCTGCTATAGAGAGATCAATACCTTGAGGATCAAGGTAATTCTGGGTTTCGGGGCGATCCGCCCTAGGAGAAATGCGGCCCACAAAAGGATGTGAGTCAGCTGAATATATAAGCGAGGCATCGGAGTCACTTAGAAAGAGAGGAACCGCTGATGATATGTGTTGGCCTTTGTAAGTGTCTCAGGGCGAGGAGAAGGGTTGGCAACTAAAAGAAGCGCCTTATGGAGTTAAAAACCGCTGGAGTAACCATAAGTGACTTCTCCAATAACTTATTGCTTTGTGACACTAGCATCAGGGGTGTCGGTTGATCGCAGTCCGCAACGCACGTTACAAACGTCTCTGCTGCGGGTGGTAATACCGTAGTTTTGGCGACGCGTACCGTTATCGACTGAGTCGCAGGTGGTCGGAATTCGTCTGGTGACATGCATAAAATTTTGACCTGTTGGTTGGCCATTGAAAAGGTGCGAGTCCCATAATCGATGGTCCACGGAGGGAGTTTACGCAACAAATCATTGCCCAGAATGATATTGTATGCTCGCCTGGAATGCAGGCAGACTCCGTGAAATAAACGGGATGGTTGAAGGAAAGCGAGCCTATTTCGAAAACAAGCGGGGCAAAACCAATGAGGTGGACGGGTATCTCCACCATGCCGACGGCGCTGATTATGTCGCTTTTTGAGATGTTGAACGCTCCGAACAGAGGCGCGGTGGCGGCAGATGTAATTGTTATGGACGCGCCGGTGTCAATTAGGGCGAGCACGCGTATACCGTTTACCTTAATTGGTATCTGGGCGACGAAGAACCGATCATGTCCGCCTAAATACGACACGTGCACCGGACTCATTGTCGCTCGTGGAGGCCATGATGACGTGGCATCAATTCCCACTCTAGCGAGCTCGACTGTATCAACTTCCGTCGGCATATGGTCGGCGGCTGGCAGAATGGCCAGTGTATGTGCGACAGGGGTGGACAGTGTACGTGACACCCGGCGTGTCGCAGCAATTATTTCTTGGAGACAGGGCAGCCAGCCCGGATAATACAAGTTACAGTAAAGGATGATGGCGGCCTTTACGATGCCAGAAGATACTATTACGCAGCAAAAGACGACCCAAAGATCGAATAGCGACCAGGATCCAAAGATGACATACCAAATCGAAAGGGAAGAAGATTGGTGACTAATCGAGCTAGAGGAGGGTGCTCCACTGGAGGCAGAAATAAGCCCCCATATACGGTCTGGGTTGGTAGAAGACCACATTTCTTCATTTCACACCATTGATGATCTTGAACTAGCTCGCTCAGGTTCCTTAGGATGAGATTATGGAAGATAGTTAGCGGGAGGGCCAGAAAGGACGCGTTGAGGCTGGCAGGAAGCCCTATGTCACGGATACTTGGAGTAGGCACCAGGTGGTTGTCTCCTGTCAAAGCGCTGAATTTGAAAAACGAAGGATCGTGGACAAAATAGAATGTGTGGACACCGCTACATGCTACGGAGGGAGCCTCTCTAGAGAGGACCAGAATAGAGGGGTCGATGAAGGAGTGAGTAACTGAGCCACTGGGGGAAGTGATTTCGACCAGTGTTTTGGCGAAACAAGTGGCTGTTGAAAGGTAATAGTCGAAAACTGTCAGAAGGGATCGGCATGCAACGATGAATTTGAACGAGGTCGTTACCAAGGAAAGTAGCCGCAATGTCATTTCGATACAGAAAACCACGTAGCACCAAAGTGGGGTTGGCAGCTAGCGACGTACGAAGGGCAAACGCTAGGAGATTAGTGCGGTCGCACAGTGCCGATAGAGCATGTTGAAACAATGCCGACACTGCAGAGCCGACCGAACCCTCCTGCAGTCAGCCGAGCTGCCAGCTGGTTCGAGGTGACTATGCCGACATCAGTGTTGGCAGAACGGGGCAGTCGAATTACGGGTGCGACTGCGTAGCCCTGGTCGGTTAGGATCAATTGAGCGCCGCAGTCTTGTATGCGATCGCTGCCATCTCTCCAGGAAAGAGCGAACTCTTTAGAATCACTGATCCAAATTTCGCCAAGTTGACGACCTCGCATCTTAGTGACAGGCGTGTATCGACAGGCCTGTTCTTGGTTAGGAGTTCAGAAGAGCATAGAGCCATCTTGTAGAAGGCAATTATCCGATCATAACTGCATCGTGCGAGGTAACCTACTTGAATCTGGGGAACTGGCTCCGTGACGCATATGGACTACGGTAGTGACTATGAAACAGTTAGTGACAGACACCGTGCGTTCTGAACAGCAGCCAAAAGGAGCGGAGGGCCACTCGATAGAAAGGGAATTGGAAGTGGCCCACAGATTATTGATCTGTGACATGTCTCCGTGTTCACATCGGTGATGTTGAG
The DNA here is from genome assembly GCA_036418165.1 of Cooperia oncophora. NCBI lineage: Eukaryota > Metazoa > Nematoda > Chromadorea > Rhabditida > Trichostrongylidae > Cooperia > Cooperia oncophora. The sequence continues at coordinate 26,059 of MU912404.1, forward strand.
CCATGAGTTTACACGCTTCAAGGGAAACAATAGGGGGGGAGTTTCACTATGGTTCTCGTAGCGCGCTCCAAAGAAGTTGATAGAGTACGACACTGAATGAGTAACAATTTTGCACAGAAAAGCTAGGGTATCATACCGCTGGGTATTAGGGCGATAGATATGTACCGACAAAGGGCGAGGATCTTCGTTAAACTGCGGTATGATACGAGAGCAGTTATATGCTGTAGGGATCCTTGCTAGGGCGTCAGCCTGATCGTGTGGGTAAAGCCATGCTGATGAGGGAAACGCCTCGGCTAATCCCAACATAAAAGCATACAAATAGGAAGGATGGTCTTAACGTGAGGCATGGAAGAAGAAGAAGGAGAGGCTAACGAGGATGGAGAGTGTTGCCCAAAAGTGCTGTTGGCCAGCTCTTCATTACGTTTCACTAGTGCGTTCACTCTGGCATCAGACTGAGCTAGAGCTGATTGATTCTCGAGCAGAGAAAGAGAAAGAGCTTCGATTTGTTCGCAGGCTTCCGAAAGTTCGTGATCGCGATCACGACGAGGATATGGATTGGAAAAACGAGATGCCGAATTCGGAGGAGCACGATCTTGAGAACGACTGCGAAAGGTAACCGCACCTGTGCTCCGTCGGCTGTCGCGTGGTGAAGGACAAAGGCGAGAGAATGTCCCGTTCCTCCGCAGTTGAAGCATGTTGGCGCCAGCTGGCTGGATCGGCTGAAGTTCCCGCTGCTTGCTCTCTGAAATGAACGAAATGAGTCACGATTACGAGAAGGACGATATTGTTGATATTGAGGCCCCCTGTATTCGCGCCTTGGAGCTGAAGCTGCCTTCACCTCAATGGACTGCTGTGGTTGGGACGGCCGGATTAAACGGTCTGCTGTGGCCTCGGCTAGAAGTTGTTCAACCATCTGGGCTTTGGCGACAGCCTGTTCGAACGTTGATGGGTTGTCCAGTTTGACGTGGTAGCGGATATCTAGTCGGAGACGAGGAACGAACTCTCCCACCACACGTTCTTTCTGACTTGACGGGTCCTGACCAGCTGTGGCTGCTCGCACTAAAAGCAATAATCGGTTAGGAAAGTGGAGGAAGATTCACCCACCAGCTGTTGACAGGCGGACAAGGATTGACGAGCCATATTCCGGTGTTGTGGTCCCTCAAATGACTTCTTCAGATGTGCGACTATGGCAGCATAGTCTTCCCGCTCTCCTTCAGATAGTTCTTCCACTTTCTCGCGCGCAACTCCATCCAAGTTCCCAATCAGGAAGTACGCCTTCTGCTGTGAGGTCCAGGTAAGAGATCTCATCCGCATGACATCCTCGAGGCGCCTAAGCCACAAGGAGAATTAGAGAGGATCATCTCCACTCCCGCTAAAAGGAGTAATTCTTGGTATCGGCCCATCCGGGCTAACATTGGCCATTATCGGGATCGAATTAATCCGCTCACCAACAGCGGCAAACGACTGAATAAGATCCGAGAGAAGATTATTATTACCTTCATTAATCCTTTGGGTGAGAATGGCCGTCTCTGTTTTAGAGTCGTTCCGCGCTTCTGCAATGGCGAGGACCGTGGGGATCTCGCAGGGATTTAGCATCCCTTCCATGAACGTTGGTACCGTCATCTAAATGAGAGAGGATACCTGCAAGAGTATCGGATGCAGGAGTATCAGAAGTAGTTCTGGGTATCGGGGCAGCCGTCCTAGAATCCACAGTGGTACGAGACCGGGTCGTTGGAGCACTCATGACGGAAACGAAAGAAGAAAGTCAATGAATGACTAACGTGACAGCTGATCGCCTTATGTACTTGATGACTAGGTGGGCGGAGTCAGCCAATTATGAGCGGCGGGTACTGTAATCCATCGCCGCAATATAGTTTCCCAGTGATGATAAGGATGTTGCACTGTGGGGATTACCATATGTTGTGCTTTGTGTGTCGATGTTCAGAGGGGGAAAGATTCGCGAAACGACGTCATATGGGATCGGTATTCGCGACATGTCATATCTACAGCTGGATCGCGGATGTTGATGGAGACGAAGCGCGAAGAAAAATAACGCAGCTAAACGATCTGGGAAATTTGCAAACCACTCTGCAGATATCATCTCTTGGAAAAGAAGGAGGATAGAGAAGAGAGGAAAACATCGGGAATATGAGAGGCAATAACGAAAAGGGGTGTCTGGCTGCGAAACAGTCCTTGCGCGACTCGGGTGTAATTACCCGTGAAGTCATTAACACACCTGAGTATCTAGCTGGGTGGCGCGTAGAAAGCCTTCACCGTCATCGTGAAACTCGCCGTACCGCAATTATTAGCTTTCCGAACCTGCATCGTGCCAAGAAATCCACGAATAATACCGTGCCATAAACGCGGAATTGCCTGGTTTTCGAACCGTAACACTCCCCTCTTTAAGAATGGAGACCGAGCGAGACCGAACTCCGGCAAACATGAATTAATTCTGGGTGTCGGGCCCATCGGGCCTAAACAGGGAAGGACCACAAACAAAGAAAAAAGGACTGAAAAGAGAGCATTGCTTTTTGATTCTTTTTATTTTACCCGGGCGAATGTGGTCCCAAACGAAACTCACCGGTGGCAAAATCTCGCCGCAAAACAAGAGTTTACCGTCTCTCAACTAATCGCTTTCTGCGGCGGCGACATCATACGACATAGTCCTTACGGTGCCCCCATCTCCGACTTCGTAACCTGATGAAACCTGAGACGAAAGATGTCCCCTACAATTTCTTAGTAACGCCTCTAGACTTGATTCCAATTTTCTTGAGCGCTCGACGGTTTTAGACCCCCGTCCAGGGTAAAGTGCGTTAAGGGCATAATTTGGGAAGACAAAGACTACCGTAATCGTTTACTCATAGAGCAGTGACTCCATAAGCACTTTTACCACAAGAAAAAAACTTTGGGGTGATGAACTTTTGAGGACAAAGGAATCCAAAAAGGACAAAACCCTGTCTGAAATGAGTGTTTGAGTTCGCTTACGATCGTCTTTGTCTGAAGTCGTAGCGAAGCTTCTCCACACGTCGACCGTCTGACTGTCTGCTAACGCAAGTGGCCAGCCCGCGCTAGCCCCGCTGCGCCGAGCTTAGAGAACCTACCTGCTCTACCCTTCACCGACAGCGAGGGGGGAACCACTCGCTGCTACCAGTGAGCGAGCGCGCCCAGTGGAAGGTGCTCGCATTGTGCTTCTGCTTCAAATCCTTGAGATTAGATAAGTTTATCTTTACGAAACAGACCAACAAGGCAAAGGCACATCAGCGAAATAGACTACAAAAAGATACAAGGTACAGGTAAGGCAGAGTAACATGTGAGTAGATACAGAGCACATACATGAGCAATACGGGGTATTGCAGGTCACTCTGGGATGGCACATGGTAGGACCGGCAGCTGCACTCGGTCCTTGACGCTAGGCGACTCCTCGATCCGTCCGGCTGCTGCTTCGCCACGCCCTGAAACAATCCAATGAGTCATTTTGAAGGCATGCGCACGCCGTACTTCCAACGGCGCGGCGGCTTACAAAACCCTAGCTACGTTAGCTGTCGAGCTGCGTTAGCGTTCCTTTCGCCCGAAACGCTCAAATGCAGACGAGACTAGTCCAGGTAGCTTTGTCTTAATTCTCGAATGAATATAAAACTGTTTGGGTTTTGAAAACAAGGAACAAATGTTGTTGCACTATGCAGAAGTTTTTCTCCTCGTTTCAGCACCGCTCCTCGAATGGCTCGAGTAGTTGAGGTTTCATCTACGAGCTTATTTTTGAAGCTGTGAATAGAGCTTGTTGTGGCGGTTCAGTAGCGGTTTTGTAGGTTGCAGACGAGACGAATAGTCCAACCGTTATCTTGGTTATACCAGCATAGGGTTTGGAGCTACGCTCATGCCTCGAAGAGTTGGATGCGGGGATTAGGGGAGAGGGTCAATCGCCCATCGTGGCGATGACAGAGCTGAGTATGGATCTCGTACTCGTACTACTGTATTTTGTGGCAAAAAAAACCTATGCATGTCATCAGTCCTAGTATCGCAGGAAACCAACAGGAATCAAGCAGGCACTGAAACACACAAGACAAGGGGGGTTACTGTTATCAGACCATATCTAAGAATGTGGCTAATTGAAACCACTACTTGAACATGGAAAGAAGCAGGGACAGCATCGCATTCATTTTTTTCATTAATCATAATCAAGCGCATCAAGCATTAAGCAGGGCATTACGTGATCTGTGAAGGAGAAACATGCAAAACTATTTTTGTTGTACCATTTTAAAGACACGTGTAACCCTCAAACACATTTAGGGTGTATGAGACGTATCAGCCCCCCCCCCCCCAGCTGTCGATGTGTCGTGGTCCCTCACTCAAAACTGCGCGGGGTCAGAGTAAGGGACCAATGGAAAGTCGTAATTCCTTGCTACGGCGATCGTTTTTTTGGAAAACTCGTTTTTACTAAACATCGTTCGCGGCGGCGCGCTTGCGTTGCAGCTCTCTTGCTTTTGCCAGGTCCTGTAATTGCGCTTTGATATACAGATCAACGCAATTTTTTATGCAAATAACGTTTAGGTTCTGCAAAATAAGAACTGAAGATTATGACGAGGGCTAGAACTCAATGACCAAACTTGTGCTGCTTCTGCGAGAGCCGCTCGCAATCCCACAAAACGTCAACATAAAAAACGCCTAAGCGTCCACTCGTTAGTTTAAAGTATTTCTATAGCAGAGCCGGATCGCAGGAAGGCACACGATTTCAATTGAGTTGCGTTTCCATTAGTTTTTTTTCAAATTTGTTTTTATTTACATCTCACATTCGTTGCTCTCATTTCTAGCCTTTGTATCTTCGTCACCTTCTGGACTTTGAAATGAGCAATACCTCGAATATTAAGAAATTGCGTTTTGCTTGTATTATCATGTTTTATTGTCATAATCTGTGGGAATGCGCAGCCTCTGAGGGATATCACAGAAGCACCACAGTTGCTCTTGAGTTCTAGCCCTCGTCATCATCTTCGGTTCTCATTTTGCAGCACCTTAAATGTTATCCGCATAAAGAAATTGCGTTGTACTTGTATTCCAAAGCGCAATTACAGGACTTGACAAAAAGCCAAGAGAGCTGCACGCGACCGCGCCGCGCGGATGTTGTCAGCACAAACGTGAGGGCGGTGTAGCAAGGAATTACGACTTTCCCACGGCCCCGTACTCTGACCCCGTGCAGTTTTGGGCGGGGGCACCACGACACATCGACAGCTGGGGGGCTGATAGTCTCATACACCCTCAATGTGTTTGAGCGTACCATGTGTCTCTAATCAATTTCGCGAAAGTCGTGACACTTCCATCTGGAAAATGCTTCAACAAGATGCCTCAGTAATGTGTAAAGACTCCGCCGCAGTGCTATGAGAAATTCTGATCCAACACGGACTATTTTTGATGAGTGCCGTTGAAACCCAACTATTACATTTATAAATAGAAAAATGATTTATTGGAGCATCCAACGGACCTATAGTTCTTACGAGCACTACTCCATGCAATAGTTCTGATCATATGCAATAGTTCAACCCCTTTGATTATCCTCAGCATCGCAACAACTACGTTCCCCAAGCGATTTCTACGCTCTTGTCGTGAGATACTGTGTTTAGTGTGGCATCAAGATTTATTTACGGCTCATTTGGGGTACGGTGTACGATTGTTCGCCTACTGAAGTTACCGTACTGTTGTCTTGAGCGACCGCGGACTTCCGCAGATCATCGGATAAATTTGACCTGCAATTCAACCACTTTCGGGAGAGAAGCATTTGATCCTTAGAGCCGGACATCGATTAGTTCAAGCTCAGCAGTGAACAAAATTGGAAGGGGGAGGGGCGTGTTTCCTGGAACTTTTTCCCGGCGGCAGAACGTGTCCTCAAAGTGGTCCTCTTGCGAAAAGTGAGCATACAGACAAGAAAAATGGGACCAGCTTACCGGGCTTGGCCATTTAATCAAGCTGCCTATACCTCTTTGAGAGAAAGAGACAGGTGTGGTGCTCAAGGAACCATGAGGTGGAGCCGTTACTGTTTACGTAGCTTTATCGTAGCCTTTTATTTCGAAGGGGAACTACCATTGATGGGAATAGGGTGTACCGTTCCAAATCTAATTTGTGAGGGTAAGGTATTGCGGAGGCCGAGGCTGCGATCTCCGGGATGACCGACCTCGGGCGGGTGTCAACAGGGGTCAGAAGGACCGCCTAGTTAAAAGGGGCCGTCTCTCCCAGATGTACATGTTCGACTCGATCGACTCCATACGCCGCCAGGACCACTGCCGCTGAGAGGTCCGCAGATCGAGGATGTCAACCGGAATCGCCTGCTGCGTCTCCCACACTTCATCACCTAATATTGTTCTCGAATTATTCACTCTTCGTTTCCCAGGCTTTGATGTTTAATTTCCTAATTAAAATTACTGTGTTACGGGTGTGTTACCAGACAGAATCGCACTCCTGCTGATAGTATCGGTCTCTTACACTGACATGGGGGCCAAAGCCCAATCACAGAAATCCAACTGAGGCGTGAACTACGCGTAACCGTGTCCGGGAGCACTGGAGGACGCGACCGAATACTGAGCATAAGGCGCAGCTGCGCTGCCTTGCCCGTTGTGATCTGTACGCCGCCGAAGTAGTGAGAAAGGCGCCTACTACATGTGTAGTGCCAAATGGTCGAACCTGGCAGGTACCACAGCAAGAAACTGTTGATTTCGTGGAGGATGGCTGAGATCGACCGACCAAGGAGAAATGACCACCACCGGGCGAGCCCAAGCAATCAGGTGCAGTGCACGTTGCGTCGATAGTAAAAGGCGATAGTTACGATGCTAAAAAAGGAGTATATAAGCAACAGGCGAGTCGAGGCGGTGAGAGAGCATAGGGCCCGCAAGGATCAAAAGTGATCTAGAGGGGGCTCGAGTCCGCACAAAACACAGAAAAATGAGGCGAATATGAGAAAGTCAGTGGCGGGTGCATATTGAGAAGGCGTGTGGTGCGCTAGAGATAGTAAGGAGAGGCGGCTCGGGAGACCCACTGTGTTTGGGAGAGCCGAATAAAATGCGTCACTACAGAAGAAGGGGGATATGGAGACGTGCAGATGTATTGGACGACTTCCTTGAGAGTGGTAGAAGGAAGAGGACGTGAAGAACTCGCGGGCCAGAGAATTTGCAGGCATGCCTGCAACACCGATGTATTGCTAGGTGCGAGACTCGGATCGGGAGATCGCAGGAGTGCAGGCACAGCAAGCAAAGGAACGTGAAGAGGAATGTCAAGAGATGCGTCAGTATGAGCGGAAGATTGCGGATGTTGGAGGAATCGGAACTAGGAAGAATCAGTCAAGGCAACTGAGGTTTGCGACGACGTGGGCAGGTGTAATCATGTCATTGCAGAGACGACCACTCCGAGCGGCAGAGCGCAGAGTGCGTGACAGCGCAGAATTGGGGAAGTCCTCCGAGCAGCGCTGAGGCATCGTTCGCGATCGGCGTGCACGAACGGCCTGCGTGAGTTCGAAAGGATAGCAGGTCAAGCCAATGCCTTACATGGATAATTGTCGGCCTGAAATTTTTAGCAGTAGCGAGTAGCTGTGCTCGAACGACCGGCATCTTTCCGGGCCGGGGAAGATCAAAAAGAGAATTTCAACAGATTCTTCTACGTAGATTTAGGAGAGAAGTAACTGCCTCTGGGGTAGGGAGAGCAGGGGCATTACTTCGAGATTCTTGCTGACGACCAATCCTAGAGGAGAGGGAGGCGAAAAATGTTTTTCATGACCAATCCCTCCAAGGAAAGTAATGGAAGAGGTGTTTTGAGCAGTTGTAAGAGAGATGAGAGCGCTGAGATTATGGCAGTGACATTCTACCAGCTGCTAGAATGAGCCTTAAAGAATTGAGCAGGAGGAGTTTGAAATGAGATCAGACACGCAGTCGAGTCTCGGAGGTTTGTGTCGTCACTGCTGGAAAAACTTGGCGCATAAAGCGAACCCCGACTGACACTATTTGGCGGAGAGATCATTAGAGTACGGCACGAGATTTATGTGACACGAGTGGAGAGCGGTGGGCCAGAACAGTGTTCAGTTAGTAAAGGCGTATTGCGACCAGTGATCCAGACCCAAGCGATAAGCGTCACAGGTGAGATCAAACAGGTTGGACCATAGGCAGCGGTGATTGGAGGCAGGTCGACAACAATGTATGGGGACGCTCGCATAGGGGTCACGCTCTACAGGTAGTGAGTGAGGAAAGAAGAGCCAGAGGCATACGGAGTCACAAGTGAATAGGGATGCGTTTAAGTCATCCGACATGAGGCTAGCCTGCCGTAGAGGCAAGAGAGAGGTGTACCCTGGACAAAGGGAGCGATGAACTCTCGGAGACCCGCAACTGTGTTTCAAAGCTGCTCAAAGTTAGGGCCATATTGCAAGGTAACCTGTGCCATCGTACGAAAGGCCCTTAGTCAGGGACAGTCAAGAGGAGAGGGAAAATCTGGGAAGTCAATCAAACGGTAGAAGGATAACAGTACCGCATATTCCGTGACATTGTGCGGTGAACGCCCACGTACCATGGGAGAAGGTCAGAGAAAAGGGTCTTGCTGTAGCAGAAACCTTGTCGGCGGTGAAGCGAAGTCAGTCGGACTTCAGTAAAGGATTGCGCGACAGTGGGGGACATGTGTCCGGCGCCTTACTTGACACAGAGCGGTTCAATGGTGAGTGATTTTGTCCGGCAGTTGGAGCTGCTGGATATAGCCAGACGCCAGGAAAGATGGATGGTCGAGTGGCGTGCGGATGCCTCTCAAAGTACATGTGATCGCAGAAGCACTGTGAAACTGTCTTCGCATGCGTCCAAGACAATAGAATGTGCCAATTCTTGGGAGGTCGTGTCCCATAGCTGTGAGCCTGTGATAGGAGGGGACAGAAGCGGAAGAATTGCGTTTAGTATTTCACAAGGAAAAAGGCAAGAAGGTGTGTGCTGGGGACGAGTATGCCTTGGAAAAAAGACTGGGGAGTTCATATCAAGTTCCCACAAGCCAAACGAATGATCCTTACACAAGATTAGGTGCTCTCGGAAAAGTGAACGGTAGCACGAAGGAACGTAAGTACCACCATAATGGGTCTGCGAAGTGGTAAGAAGTGGAGTTGCGACGGGTTAAAGAAGATAACGTGGAGAGGGTGGTATTGCCTGTATCAGAGGCAGGAGATTGCTGCAGGAAGGTATTTAAGGACCTAAGGAACCGGAGTGTGGCAATCCCCGTGAGTCCAATGAGAGAAGTGAGCGCACTATGATGCTGAAAAGAAGGTGGAAGAAATGGTCAAGTGGAGTACGGAGAAATGGAAAGAAGGATGGGAAAATTAGGGAGGCCAGTGTGTTAGACGAAGGAACTTCCAATAAGTCGAGAAGCGAGATTAGGGCGCAGAAATCTATATCTGAAAAGATTGGCGCAGGAATATGTTCTAGATGTGAACAGATTCCCTGAGGGAGTGATAGGACGGAAGTTGCTAGAGAAAATGGTCAGCAGCGATGGTTTTGCTGTGGTAATGCGAAAGGCCCACACTGTCAGGCCCCTAAAGCTTGATTCTGGAAATGGATGTAGATCGACGGGGGTGACCATCCTCCTATAAAGTTAAAAGGGAGACTCAGTCCCCTGGCAATGGAGAGGCCAAGTATGAAGGGAAATGCTAGACGATCTTGTATCGAAAGGAAGATAATCGAGGAAATAGCGCGTGCTGCATGGGCTTTTCCTAATAGTGTTGGTAGAGGAAGGAAACGGCACGGTAGTTTGAGGCTATGCCGTTGACTACCGTGGAGCTGAACAAAGTGCGATCGCAGGCAGGGCAGGCGTCTATCCATGCCAACGATAAAGATGCGCTGGCTACAAAGGCATGGCCTGGTAAACAAGTGTATTGGTTTGCCGACAGATTGCGGATTTACAGCGGGTACTGGCAGATACCGCTTACGCAGACAAGCGAGAGAGAAAACAGGCCTTTGCGTACACACCGAAGGCGCTGTCCCAGTTTAGAGTCAGCCACCGTTCGGGCTGAAACATCACCGAGCAGTATTCCAAAGAATGATGGATACTGTATTCGCATGACTTTACGTGGGAAAAAGAAGCTGTCTGTTACATGATGTGACATAAATTGATTTGTACTCACACGAGGGAGAGGCATGTATGACTTTTACGGACGTGTTCGATCAAAAGCTAATTCTAAACGCAGGATTACGACTGGAGGCGAGAAAGTGTGTACTGATGGAGAGAGCCGGGAAAGTGCGTTCCTACGTCATGTCATGACCGGAGGCTGGGATAGGCACGCGCGACCCCGCAGAAGAACCGTGCTGTTGAGGAATTAATCCTGTGCCCACAAACATGTCAAAGAGCTGGAACTTTTCTAGGGATGGCAGAGCCCTTTATCGAAAATTTTGGCTTGAACTGTCGCGAAATACTGCAAGCCCTCTTTCGAGCTGACTTTCATCAAAAGCGAGTGTGGAAGTGGACAGAGTGCCTTGTGTGAAGGAGCGTTTGGAGGAAAGTGAAACAGTTCATTGCTCTGCACCGGTACTAGAGTCAACCTGATATGGGAAAAGGCACGAATGGGAAGAAACCTTTGTCATTATGTACCGATGCGGTCTACGACCGCGTTGGGTTGCCGTAACTACGCAAGAGACGACGACCGATACCTGCAACCCTAATCTACTTTGGCCCCAATTCAAACAGACTTTAAGCAAAGGCAGAGAAGACGTTACCATGTATGATCTTATGAAGCCTTAGCGTGTCATGTTGTTTGCTAATCAAAAGGTTTTTCACAATCGGTTCATCTACGGTGTCCGTACGACCGTTATGACCGATGCATCAACCGTTAACAGCGTTGTTCAAGAATAATTGTCTCAGAGCAAGAGTGCTTAGACTGGTCGCTTGAAGTGCAAAGATACCAACTAGAAATTAAGTATGTGAAAGGGAAAGCAAATGTCGTTGCTGATGGTTTGAGCAGAGAGTAGTGTAGAAAGAAGTGTGGGTTCTTTGCAGTGGCTCAACGAAGCGGTATGAATAGTAATTGAAGCGTAGGTAAAAAGACGAAGTGGCTTCAAAGGTTGGAGCACAGACGAAGATTGTTTCGGCAGATATTGGATGGCCTATGGACAAAAATGATGTGAACGCATACAGTGAGGAATGGGCGAGCACCAATGAATTGGGCCTCGAGTGCAGATTTTAATTGTTGGAGAATGGAATCTGCAAGATGGTATAATGAGAGGGAAGCAATGGTATCTGTGTGGTTCCCAAGAAGCGCAAGATATGAGATCTTTCATGAAGCCCACGCTGGTGTGCGTAGCAAGGCCATTTGTAGTGCTTTTATAGTTGCTGAAAAACTGCGCAAAGTAGGTTAATAATGGCACGACTATGACTCTAAGACGATGAGCAGGTGCGAAGGAATGCCAACTTAGTGTTTTGTTCAGCGAATCCCAGACCGGTGGGGTACGGCCGCTTAAGCCAAGTCGGACCACCAAGCCGTTATGAGCTATAAAGCGTGGCTTGTGCTGATAAGAACTGGTGATTGACGCACGAGTGGGAACAGTATGCGTCACAGTTATTGACCATGTTTTTTCTAAGTTCGCACAGGCATGACCCAATCTGCGGATAAGTCCGACCGAAACAATAGCGAACGTGATTTCACGAGATGGATAGGCCATGGTGCAGGTGGCCCAAGGCAATACTCTCTGATAAAGGGAGGCGAGTTAAGAGACAGAGGGTTTATGCCGAGTTAATGAAGGTCACTAAGATGAATCACATAATGACAAAAGGTAAGAACCTCGCGAAAATGGCATAACAGAGAGATGTTGAATGGTACATTGATGGCGAGATGCTGAGGAGGTCGCAAAAGTGGGGCCAACAGAAGGAACAAAAAGACTACCCTTTTTGTATGCTTGCAATACAACATGAGCCCCTGCATAGGTGCCACGGTGAAAGCCTTAATTTTTTGCTGCTCCATTGGAATGGACACCGCATTTCCTTCAGAGATCGCTACCCGAATAACGAGTATCGGTATATGCTGTAGATATGAATAGACCGATTATAAAGTGGGATTGATGGCGAATGCAATAATGAGACCCATGAAAGAGTTCCGTGAGTATGAATGAACGCACGAAGAGAGAGCATGAAAAAACGAATAGACGATAGAAGAAATAGAGTAGACACTTGACAGACTTTCAAAATTGGCGAGATAGAGTTTATTTACGTGCCCAGAGAATAAAAGCTCTAAGTTCGCCACCCCAAGAGTCTGGTCAGCGAGTGCTGGACCCTTCGCGAGTTATTGAAACAGTGAAATTCGACGGTTGATAACCGCGAATATGGAGAGAACTCAGAGAGCCAAATCCAGGTTCAGTACGATATGCTAGAGTTGTGCCCGAAGCAAAATTTCCTGATGAAAAGAGTAGATAAACGTTTATAAGCAAGTAGAGGAAAAAGAGGGAGAAACCAAAAGTTAGATGTGAATAGACTGAATTGTTTTCGTTTCAGAGGCGCCGTCCAATCGAGGTCAGCTGAATTGCAAGGGACACCTGCAGTACGTGTGCCACGACGGGCTGTCTGGAGGAAGCTTGCCTGGAGGAGATCTGGATGGGGGGGGCACGGTGATTTATCCCAAAGGAGCGTTCGCATAAGGGCGTGAGCAGTTGGGCAACGCTCCGGCGAGGCTGGTCGCGGCAAATATATCATCGGGGGGAGGGGGGGGGGAAGCGATACATGACACCGCGGAAAAGAATCAGAGGCTTGGAAGAGAAGAATGATTCTGCCTAGATGGAGAACGCTGAAGAAGGTTCTGAGGCTCGCGTATGACCGATGATAGGATTGGACCGAGTTTCGTGTATGTCACGATGAATACGGAAGCACGGAGAGAAGAGGACCTACGGATTCGAGAATAACCTACGACGCGCCTTGAAGAGCCTCAATATATGAATTAGAAGAGCAGGAAAAACAACATCGGCCACCGGCAGGACGGCCCGTCCGCTTCGAAGCAGCCAGAGAGCGCAATATCTGGTTGGAAATAAATGGACCCGTCGAGGATTGTGACAAAGAGTAGGCAGTGCTCTTCAAGGAAGCTCAAGGAGATCCTTGACGGAGTGGAAGACAGCGTCGATCTGTGGATATTGGTGTGGCCTCTCAGATAAGCGGTGCCACAGAGCACAATTTGTGAAACCATTCAGTCGGTGCCATCAGCACTCGAAGTAAGGAGGTAAAGATTGTTTCGGGTGGTGGCCTCCTCTAATGGAGTCAAATCGCGATGACTGATGAGCTGCACGGGATATGTTACGCATCTGGATTAGCACCTTGGAGCAAGAAAGGCAGGCCCATTCACAGTTGATTCTACGGCCAGAACAGAACGAAATGGAAAAATATTATTGTCAAGGCAGGAGCACGCGGAGGCATGTCTGGATTTTTAGTGGAAGAAATCTCTGGGGTGGGCAGCGCCAAAATGCCGTATGAAAACTATAAGGAGGTGCTCAAAGGAGATAAAAAGCCCGAGTTGCTCGCCGCTGGCCGCCGTCGAGGTCGCCGGCTCCCCGAGGCGGGGAGGATCGTGGAGGTCAGGGATCGCAGCCGAAGGGCCCCGTTCTTTGGCGATCCGCGGGATGATCCACCCTCGGCGTTGTCAAAAGGGTCAGAAGGACCCTATAAAAGGGGCGCGCTCTCACAGATGTACAGTTTCTGACTCGGATCGATCTCATTCGCCGCCACGGCCTCTCCTGGGGTCGCAATCGAGGATTCAACCGAATCGCCTGCTCGTCTCCACAAACTCATCACCTAATATTTCTCTAATGTATTCGTCTTCGTTCCAGGTTGCTGGTTTATTTCTAATAAATTACTGTGTTACGCGGTGTTTACCACAGAAGCTCTGTGATATTATCGGGTCCTCTACATCTACAAATGTTAATGTGAAGGAAGCCTCCACCCAATCTCGCGATAGAGGGCAATCGCCGCTGCGTGATCTCCATGGCTCTACCCTCGCCCCGCGGCCCCGCCATCCCACTCGACAGGAAATTTGGGCAATAAAGCAGGGAATTCCCATAGAGAATTTGGAAAAAGCATGGCAGGAAGTTGAGGAAAGATTTGAAGAATTGGTAGAAGGTGCGCCCATATTGTCTGCAAGGCTTTTTCCCTCGTTTCACCTTGTGTATTTACCCCCCTCCCCACCCGTCGACCTGCTCGATTTCGATTGAGAGGAACAATGGGGTCGGTTGGAGGGGGGGGGGTCGTACAAGCTCCCCATATGAGCTCCGCCACTCGCCAATAAGGGGGGGGGGGTCGTCGGACATCGACCAAAATAATCACCACGTGATGTGCCCGTGCTCCGGAATACCTGTACGTATAGTCTAGGTTCTCTGAGGCGCAGGCGGGATGGAATTGGGCGCGTCAAAGCCGTTTCCAGCCAGCCTGTGAAGCCAGTAAGCCGAGAAGAACGAATATAGATACGATTTCCATTCACTTGTTTTCGCACCACTATCATTGCCCTGCCACAACAACTTGGTTAGAAAGGGTTGAGTAGCACGCCCAAATCCATCCCGTCTAACATGCCTTGGCTCCAGCAAACAAGACTCTAGCAGTGAACATGGTGCCAACAACGGAAGAAATTGTAGGTAGTCGTTTTTTTTTTTCCCGAAATTTTACCCCACAACGTGAATGAGGTGTGTCCTGGTAGCAAAATTGCTGCATGCGTGAGTTCTACTTTTTTAGATACCTTTTTAAGAATTGAGTTCGATGCGGAGCACCAAAATATGTCAACATGACCGCTAGCTGGGCAAAAGCTCAAGAGTAATCGGGAGTTAGAATTTTTCGTGGCTCATCGCACGAATCTCACAACCGGCCGGTCAGGTTATGGTTGGAACCTAAAAACTCTTGACAGAGCTTGGTAACCAGAGGCGTATTTGAACGTCAGCATTGGATATCTCTCTATATTGTAAACTCTTATCATTGAGGTAATATTTCATTGTTCTCCGCATTCGTCCGGACGTCATCCAGGAGACCCATGATATCACGTTAAAGTTTTTTTATCGGCTCATGTCGCTCTCTGCTCTGCTCTGCTCTCTCTCTCTCTCTCTCTTGAAACTGCTGGAACTACCCGGTCGTCAACTCGTGCATGTCTCTGGAAGGAATCTCACTGTCACTTTCAATTCTCAATTTATGGTAGTTTTTCAGATGCTAAAAATATGCACATACATAGTTGTATTGTCAGTGTTGATTACTGCGGCAAATGAACATTATCCGAACTATAGGGTAAGCAATTAACAAATCTCACTTGGTTATGTCAGAGTTGATTATTTCACTTTCAAACAGTGTACATTATTGTTGGGAGGGGAGGCGATCGTTTGGAACGATCACGTTGCATTTGACGCGTTCTCACAGGTGTAGGTGCCTAATATAGACTTCTCGTGAGTTATACCCAGCAGTGACTATTGGCTGTTCTGCTCATGATGAAGCTAGTCTTCTTCTAATGATTAGTTACATATACCCTTTGGGAGAATACCATCGGAAGTAGTATTTGGTTGTTGGGAAGGGCGGGTGGTCGTCAGCGCAGGGTTGTTGTCCTGATCGGAAGGTAAGTTCACAACTATGAACGCTCACTGGGGACTTGGACCATAAGGGCGCTATCACTCGAGGGAAGGCATTGTCGTGAATACATGAACAGCTATATAAAAAGTGAGAAAATTGTAGAAGTTTCATCTTGAGTATCCACATAGCACGGAGCGTTGCATCACTGCAATTCCGAGTAGTGCTGTTAGGACCCAATCGTTTGGCTGCGGTCTACGGGCAACATCAAAGGCACATTCCGCGATAAAATGAGGCTATGACCTCTCAAATGTGTCGGACGATCCGGAAGGCGACTTTTGAGGCTGCGCTACTTTCAAAATGTGAAAAACGGCAGAACTCCGCTAGAAGCTGACTAATTAGGCCCATGGACACCCCTTAGGCCCATGCCGACCCTCACCGGCTGCTAGCTACTAGCTAGTAGCCACTATGTTATCTTTCTCTATACCATTTCGGACTGCTTTTTCTGCTGCTTTCTCCGCTAATCAGGTACTTAGCACTTTTTTGTGCCTATCTGAGTTCCGTTTCCAGCAATTTGGTGTCGCGAACTGTGCCTTTAACTCAGTCCCTTTGAGCGCGTCCATCTTCCCTTTTTCTCTGCACTCTCTTGTCCGCATGGCGTTCTATGGCAGTTGTGACTTAGCCCACTCCAGCTTTTCACCGGCTATAAGTGGCTCACCCACCCCAGAGCCCCCTTCCCTTAGAAAAATCCCGTTTCCCGGCTCGCCATACGTTTATTTCACGTTTCGATGCTTTGACGACCGCTGCACCTATTCGTCTGCGTCACAGGGTTTCGCAACAGGACGATGCACAAAAGTTCAGAATGTCACGTAACCGGCTGCTGGCAGTTTGGTAACTTCGAGTGAAGTTCTCTGCGGACCGTTGGGCGTGTCAGTGCGGCTGCGTTTAGGGCGGTGCCAAACCCGTTCTCCAGGAGTTTTTAGAGCGAAAAAATATATGACTGTATCATATCGCTCGTATTACTCGTTTCTTACCATTTTTTTTGTCACATGCGCGCTTAAACAAGAAGGCAGAGAACGGCCTTGACGCTGTGCACCCTTATACTGGCTGACACGCCCAACCGTCCGCAGCGAAGTAGAATGTATGAAGTGTTGTGGCCGTAGTCACGTACAACCCTTCCCACTACTTCACACGCAACACCTGTGACGCAGATAAAGGGCAGCAACTGCCAAAGCTTCGACGTGTAAAAAAACTTATGGCGAGTCAGGAAACGAGACTTTTCATAGGGAGGGGACTTTGGGGTGGGTGAGCTACTTATAGTCGGCGAAAAGCTGGAGCGAGCGAAGTCACAACGGCCATAGAGTGCCATGCGGAAGAGTGCACACAAAAAGAGAAGGTCGGCGCGTTCAGTGGGATTAGGTTCAAGTTGTCCGTGGACCCGCTCTTTCCAGGAAAAAAGAACGCGCTAGTTTGCCATCATTTGGGGTCAGCAAAATTATTGGGTCGGCGCATAAGTAATGGCGTTTTTTCCCCACTCAAAACACTGCGCTAAAGAAGAAAAGTTTTGCCATCGAGTTTTGAATTTTTTTGCAGGGATTTCCTTGCCCTATACGATAGCCTTCTTAGTTTCCTTCAACTTTCTCTGTGTGCTCAAACATTTAAGTGCTCAAACAGGAGTGTCAGGTCGACGAAATTGAACATTTTTGACAGCCTCTCTTTTGTATCTCCAATTAAAAAGCTAAAACCGCATGGACGGAATTAGGCTGCGTTTATACTTTGCGGCAGCATGCGTAGCGCTTCCAGAGTACGCCAGCGGCAGTTTCGGGGAAAGGATAGGTATCCATGCTATAGCGCTAGCGTTACGCTAGCGTACGCTGGTGACGCTGGGAACACTAGATCGATATCTATTCCTTAACCCCGACACTGCCGCTGGCGTACGCTGGAAGGCTACGCTACGCTGCCGCAAAGTATTAACGCAGCCATACTGTATTAACTGAGAATCATGTCAAAGATTGAGGGATCGTTAGAGGTCATAGGATGTTTCCTTATCAATCAGCACCCTCAGTTGATGCTAGACGTTGGAAAATAAGTGGGGCCCCCACGCGATGCTCTTTTACAATGTCCAAATTGCCAACTCATAATAGCTTGAGCCAATTTCAACCTGTCACACGACCATCGTTCTCTGGTCATATATACCACAAGGTTGGAACTTCTTCTACAGATTGCGAGCCCAAATGAAATTCAGTAAGTGGTTGTCGAAAACTCACTTCTGGGTCGATCCGAATTTTCCTTTCAGTAAAATAAACTCGACACAAGCCGGGAAACAGTAAGAAGCCAATTACATGTCTTATAATGCGGAAAATTATCTATCATACAGTGTAGAAATTATCAAGACAATGTCGTTTCCCATATAAAAATCTGTGTGAGAAAAACACCATTACTTATGGGCAAACCTAAAATATATGTTGGATCTAACGATTATGTGTCATCATCGACACAACAAGCGTAAGAACTAGGATGACTGTCTCCACAGGGAATCGCGAGAGAAGTGGCAGAGAACTGGAAACTCCATATTCAAAGTCTGTAGCGCTCCTTGTTGTCCGAAATCCATACCTCGCGAGCTGTAACTTTAGTAATAATACGCCCGTTGTTGTTAGCTCCAATCCTCTGCTTGGTGCTGGTCGGATGCCCAAATGAACACACCCTGCCTATATATCTGAAAAAAAATATCCGAGGGTGTTGGGCGCTTACTGCTAAGGGTCGCTGTGGATGCCAAGATAGAGTTGTGACTGAAGCGGGCCGCTCGAACTCCTTGATAGTCACTGATCTGAATGCTCTGAAAAAGAATACCGCTACTGAAAACCCAAAGCGGGTCGAGGACTCCAGGTAGCCTTCCACAAGCACGTCTTTAATGCGGCCTTTGAAGGCATGTACTGCTCTAATGAATAACAGTACATCCATGGGATACCAGTCAGAACATCCGTTTGTGGCGTGTTCTATGTAACAGTAAACATGACCGATGCACTCGTTCGAACAATCAAAGTGTTCGTTTTCGTAATTCTCTGTACACGGTCAGTGTACCGAGTGCCCCTGAGTCTCTTCGATGCGAGTAGCTTGAACTAAGGAGCACGCTGAGAATGCTGCTCATTCTTTCGATATTCAGTTGCATTTGTATTCTTGCGTGAGAATGTGAACAGGTCCTACCTATTATGCCGGCCGAGACCAAGAAAAGCTCAACCTCCGAAGAAGGATCCGACGTTCTGACGATTGTTCTTACTTCGTACCTCTATCGATTTGATACTTCTCATAGGGTCACATCACATTCCTTGAAGTTTTCCCTTCACTAACATCTATCCGTAGCATCTAAATCAAGATAAATGGATGCGCCCATTTGCGAAAACTACAATGCGGTAACCTGGCTTTGTCTTGTGTCTATGTTCTTTGACATGGTGTCTCCAAAGCACTCGAGACTGGGCGCATTACTTGAATGAATTGAGAGGTTTTTTCAGCTGACACCACCATTCCTAGTTTGACGTACCTTTGAAGACCCAGAGCAACTAAGGTTCAGCAATGCAATTATGGGCATTGAGGCGACTCAAGGCTTCTACGCTACGATGGTCGCGTGAATACAAAACTCCATTTCGGAGGCAGGGTACCGGTTGTTTGATAAATCTTTGATCAGCAACGACACAAAGTCCACAACCGGCTAGAAACGCACGGGACATTAGTGTTACTCTAGGTCGACCTTGCAAGAACTCCCGTAGCAGCCCTCAGTTAGTTCCATGTGAGACTGTAGTCAGGTACGCGGTACTCTGGTGACCTCTTAGCGGGCGGGTCGTATTTTGCCTCTGGATTCTTTTTATTGATTCATCCTTCTTAGGCAGAGATAGCAGTGATTAAGAGTGTAGGTACCTTTGTCTGCCTTTGAGCCACGAGTTCGACCCCTGTGGAGGCACAAACATGCATTGCAGAGGTTGCAAAAAAGGTGACGATACCAGCGTCAGGCTCGAGTTGACAGGCCGGCTGATGGAGGAACCCGTCACGAGAATCATGAGAGAAAGTCGCAAGGATCAGTGTTAATGCTAGGACGTTACCTAAGAGTGGCGTGCAAAACCCTCGCCCGGGTTCTGTGGTCAGTATGCGAGGGCCACCGAGGGGTGAACGACCTCGACCAAAGAAGCTAGTTCGGATTGGAACCCTGAACGTGGGGTCACTTACCGGGAAGTCCAGGGCTGCCGACCTCATGAGACGCAATATCAAAGTCCTATGCCTTCAGGAAATGCGATGGAAAGGAACGCAATTCCCGCTCCCGGAAGAGGTCAGACTCTCTTGCAGTGAGAAACGACAAACGAAAAGGTATCGCCAAGGTTTGAAAGAATACAGTAGTGAAAATGTAGGCACTGCAG
>MU912405.1:14152-28446 GCA_036418165.1 Cooperia oncophora
TTTACCTTTTTCAGAACTCATTCATACCTCGCTTGGTCCAAACGCTCGAGCGATCCAATTGATCAGATCGCGAAGTATGAACGCGCTCTTAGGCAGGCGCGAACCTTATTGGGACTTATCGTCCGGATCGTATCCCTTGATATAGACGATCGTCCCCTAGACTCAAAAGGATTCTCCAGGTACCCTGCTCTGTGCGCCTAGATGAATCAGTTGTCGTCATCGGTCTTGGGTTTCCGCTTATTCGTTATATATTCGAGCTATTTCGCCGATGTACCTTCTCTTAGAATTTTTGCTCGCAAATATTTCTACGTTTTTCTCTTGCTGCACTCGTTTTCTAATTTCCAAAGAAAAGCCCTTTGATTTAGAATATTTATTATGCACTAAGCAATAATGGAATGTCGTGTATGCGGAAAAGATCGTTGTTGTTGTCGTCGTCGGGACGTAACCGTACACTAAGAGGCTGAGGCAATCACTGAAATCATTTCAATTTAACATATAAGTAAGGCTCGAGGCTTTAGTAGGGCTCGTAGAAAAGAAATAGGAGTGAAATCTCACCTAGAGGAGCGCAACTCGAATGGCGTGCTTCGTCCTTGCGGCCCACGCTCGACGGTTCTGAAATGAAGGGTTATTATTATTATTTATTATCTGAAATGAAGGGTTATGAAGGGTCAGAATATTTCGAAAAGATGGAAACCAGGCTTCTAGCAAAACCAATGCCCCTAGTATCATTGTGTGCGGGTAAAGAGATTCAAGTAGTGTCAACGCACTGTAACTAGCTTTGCGGCAATTCTTAGCTAGTTGACTCGGTCTACTATGGCCCTTTTGCGTCAGATGAGTGTATTTTCTTTGCGAATTGCGCTTCATCGATAACCCGTGGTTAGAAGATCCACGTTCCTCTATGCGCAGTAACTAGCTTTCATTCCCTCTCCCGGAAAGTCCTCTCTGATTCGTGGCTAGTTGACTCGACACACACTAGCATTTGGGAATGTTTCAAAACATCGAAGGCACGCGCGATTCAGTCGGTTACTCCATTTGACTTGAGCAGCATGCCACGCTGAATGGTATGGGTCCTGAAGCGAACACCGCGAGCGTCACTCATTGGAGCGCCTCTTTCGCGATACTACACCCTAAGGCTACCATTTCGAACCGTCTTGGAATCCGAAGCGAATGAAATACGTGTGCCGCACTTTGTTACGTTGCTTTCGCCACGCTGCCGGAAGCGGATTGGCGAAAGTGCAGTGGCTGGAGATGTACAGACCACCCCCCCCCACATTTTTTTTCATTTAAACTAACCTTCCTGTGCCTCCTTCTGCCATTTCCTCCAAGATTAGGGATGAGGATAGCTGAATAGCTTCCAGATATGGTACCTAGAGCGTAGTATCGCGAAAGAGGCGCTCCAATGAGTGACGCTCGTGGTGTTCGCTTCAGGACCCATACCATTCAGCGTGGCATGCTGCTCAAGTCAAAATGGGAATAAGCAGATCGAGTCAACTAGCCACGAATCAGAGAGGACTTTCCGGGAGAGGGAATGAAAGCTAGTTACTGCGCACAGAGGAACGTGGATCTTCTAACCACGGACACCGGGATATCGAATGAAGCGGCAAAATTCGCGAAGCAGAATACATCTGACGGCAAAAAGGATACCATCAGTAGACCGAGTCCAAACTGAAGGCTAAGAATTGCCGCAAAGCTAGCTTACAGTGCGTTGACTACTGGCTTGTCACTCTTCTGCCGAAAACCTTTTCAATTCCAGAAACCGTCGAGCGCTGGCCGCAAAGGAACGAAGCAACGGCGCTCTTCGAGTTGCGCACCTTCTGGGTTATGAATTTCCACGTCCCTAATTTTCTTTCCTAACGAGCCCTACTAAAGCCTCGAGCCTTACTTATATGTTAAATTGAAATGATTTCAGTGATTGCCTCAGCCTCTTAGTGTACGGTTACGTCCCGACGACGACAACAACGATCTTTTCCGCATACACGACATTCCATTATTGCTTAGTGCATAATAAATATTCTAAATCAAAGGGCTTTTTTTTTGGAAATTAGAAAACGAGTGCAGCAAGAGAAAAAACGTAGAAATATTCGCGAGCAAAAATTCTAAAGAGAAGGTACATCGGCGAAATAGCTCGAATATATAACGAATAAGCGGAAACCCAAGACCGATGACGACAACTGATTCATCTAGGCGCACAGAGCAGGGTACCTGGAGAATCCTTTTGAGTCTAGAGGACGATCGTCTATATCAAGGGATACGATCCGGACGATATGTAAGTCCCAATAAGATTCGCGCCTGCCCAAGAGCGCGTTCATAGCTTCGCGATCTGATCAATTGGATCGCTCGAGCGTTTGGACCAAGCGAGGTATGAATGAGTTCTGAAAAGGTAAAACGGCGACGGCAACTGCTGCGCCTTCCAGTGCCAACTTTTGTCACTTTTGCATACGTCTCTGCCTCTCTTTCGTCTGAGCTCTCGTCGCCACCACAGTACACCCCTCTCACCGCCAGATATGGGCTGAAAGTCGGCGTGAGGTAGTTTCATCGAAGAAATCATTATCTACGGGAATTACAAGATGCTATGTTGCTCATGAACAAGTGGATGGACTTTGGTTTTCTCAGAGGTTGGAATTTTCGTTCATTTATCGTCCCGCTGACCATCGAACTGTCCCTGACGAGCCCGCAGTTATATTTCTTCGTTTTAAAGATAAAATATCCGCACCATGGCGCCTGCGACCCATTCGCGAATTTTAGCTTGAGGTCTCGCCTGGGGTGAGGGGTCATTCACAAAATTGCATGACGCCCGCCCGCTCCAATTTTTCAATCCTGACCTCCTCGACAGACTGTGGCCAGGTCCCTGATTCTTTGATCAAGAACTTCGGTTCCCTTTTGTACAATCCTCATCATTACGGACTGTCGGGGCGTGTCAGTGCGGCTGCGTTTGGCGCGGTACCGAAGTCGTTCTGCACCAATTGTTGAAGCGGGCAAGTGACATTACTGTATTATATCCTCGTATTACTCGTTTTCTACCACTTTTTGTCGCATACAGCATATTCAACGAAAAGCTCGAGAACGGCTTCAACAGTGTCCACACTCCTACTGGCTGACACGCCCCGACAGTCCGTAATGATGAGGACAGTACTTGCGTCGTCGGGAAACAGGCAGGTGCATGGGAGGAACATAAACATAAAAAGAAACAAAAAGAAAATCCCCAATTCATGAATAGTGTTGCTGCTCCTTGGAACCACCTGTGTTCCAGAGCAGTTTACTCAAGCCTTTATTTTTCTCCTTCTCCTATTGAAAGATCAAATAATCGGAAGTAGTGAATTTGATTGAACTGCGTGGCGCAGCGCCATTGAGGGGAAAGGCTAGAAAACCTTGCCTACTGCCAGAATACTTGTCTTCGACCACGTTCCCCAGAATAAATTCCGCCTCGCTCCAGGAAAGCTCCGCACAGGCACTAAAAGAGCGAACCGGAATCAGTACATTTCTCTATGGAACCTTCAAAAGCATTTCAGAACAACTAATTGAAGAACTGATTGTGTGTCTACTCGTCACCTGAGTACCGATGACGCTGCGGAATGTTCTATAAAATACTGAATCCCTTCGCGGTTGATCCAGGATGTTCTTTTCTATCTTTCTTAATGTCTCCGGCGGTACTCGATCGCCAAGTCTCCCACATTGCTGTATCTTCTGAGTCGCAAAGTAAATATATACACGGCCTTAAAGATACTTCCCGCGATCAAGTGATCAGCAAAATGCCTCCGTGCTTTTGGCATAGTTCTCCGCACTCGCAGAGGATATAACACCTTCGTCACTCGTAATGGCGAGATAACGAAGCTAGAGACACGCGAGTTAGCGACCAGTGCAACCCGCCGTAACCTGCAACTCCTGGCAATAACCACGCGCCCTCAAGCGGAATTGCGCAGCGCGTACATGGCGTTGCCTGGAGTGTCGTCCCAGGTGATTTCTACTTTACTTGTCGTGACTGGGGCTAGAATGCCCTGCTGGGGGGGGGGGGGGGGAGGGCGCTCGGTGCCAAACGTTTTTTTCCTCTTCTTTCTCTACTGATGGGTTTTTGATGGGCTACTGGTTCATGACTGGGCACCTGCTACTTGTTACACTTGATCACGGGAATTGTATTTGAGGAGTGAACGGAAGTAGGGTTCAACGCCGTCGCATAGTACCTGCCTATTCAACCACAGTACCCTTCATCCTTCTGTTATGAGAGAATTCCAACGAGTACGCGACACATTACATCAACTTTCATCACCATTTTCATATTTTATATAGCTGCTGAGGCAGATTTCATCAATTCAATAACAACCATCCTTGACCTAACAAAAATGTGCACGCGAAGGACGTGTATGTTTCAAAGGCATCCACATAACGCAACCGTAGGGAAGCTTCAATTGGGTTTTGGGGAGAGCTGTAGCCAAGGGAGAGCACGCGCAGGAGTCGGTGCCACTATCGTGGTCTGCGCCCCTTTTAAGCGCGAGAAGATGTCACGGAGCATTTTCACGCAGAAGCTCGACTGCGAAAAGGCGTATACGTATTAGGTTGGAAGGGAAATCCTGTCAGTGTTTTTTGGAAAGCCTACACTTTTCGGTTCTTGAAGCTCGATTATGGCGTAACATGCCATGCTTGTAGAACATTCTAGCAGCTTTCCTGCAAGAGGTGTGTGAGGGTGCCCTGCGTTTTTCCTGGTCTAATTGGCGAATTCCAGTTTGCCACGACAAGTGCCTTCGGGTATCAATCTTCTAACGGTGTCCAGCGGCACCTGAACACGGCAGCTGTCCGCAACATCGGCAGTGCATTGGCGGAAGACACCACTACCATCATGAATGTCCATCTTTGGTTCGTTCGCTTCACGAAAGGAGACACGAGCCTCCTCGTAAGCAAACCTCGTTGGGACGGCCGCCACGAAGTGAAGACTCTCAATCTCGAGGGCAGTCAAAGGAGGATCCGGAGGCCGCTCTTGAAATGCCTCCGTGACATCTTCTCGGTTACGACTGTCAGTTAGGTACACCCGAGGTCTTGGCGACAGACCTCGGATGTACCTAACTGACAGTCGTCCACCGCCTGTAAGCCCTTGACTACCAAAAAGTACTGGCTCGATGGATCACTCATACCTTGACCGATGGCACGCTGCGCACCCGGGTACCCCTTGGTCAGTCTCCCCTTCTCCGCCCTCGTCAAAAGGTGTTTCTGGGAGACTGCTTAGTGGAGATGACAGATGGGTCCTCTGTGATTTCAACCCACACAGTACCGTGTGTCTCTCTCAAGGAGAAGATCCATTCTAGCAGTCCAAACCGGGCATGTATTCCGAGAAGGTTCTCCTGTGCTGCTCCTAGGACTCGAAAGGGATGCTGCAGAGCGAGCTGACCTGTAAGAACACACGATCACAGCTACCATTTGTGTCGCTCCAGCCTCCTGAAAAGCCGGTGCAAGTTGCTGGAGAAAAAATGAACGCGAAAACTAAGCTTCGACACACTCGTCAATTATGCGAGACCGCACACTGGAACTGCTACGGAGACCTACCCGAATAACATATGAGGAAGCAAGGCTGGGGGACCAAACCCCACTTGAACTCTCCTGACGTAGTCCCTTTCGACTGCTACCTGCTCCACCTTCTTGAGGCCTTATCTATGAAAACTTTCAGCAACTTTGATGACACCAGACGAGAGACCGCTGACTTACTCTACTCGTAGCCTCTCTAGTTCTGGGAGAGGGGAATGCTTACCTGCCCATTAGGTGGAACATTGTAGTGGCTAACTATGACGAGTATATTGTTGACAGTTTTCCATTGTATGTTGAGGTAGAAAATAAAAAAGAAAAAAGTCACAACAGTAACAAGGCTTTCCTTTCGACCTATATTTTGAGCAGACATGATGAAGCATAGTGGGGCCGCCGCATGGCAATCGCCCTCCTCAACTAGTTCTACCCTTGGCTTTAGGTCACATTATATGGTCGCGTAAAAATGCTACTAAAAGGGTGTTGTATTCAAAGTTGTCGTTATTGCAGCTCGATATCACACCGTATGGTTCTTAATAAGAAATCGTTCCCATAATAACCCTGGTACTTCAGCCCTTCTGGAACTGTTCAAAGTCTTGGCGCATCACGGAAAGGCGAGATGGAATTGAGATCTTTAAGGAGATGATTATCCAATTACTAGTGGCCAGTTACATGTGTTTTCGATGATTTTGCAGCGGTGATGTTGCGGAACATCAAACAGAAGAGAGAGGTAGGGAATGGATGTAGAGCATCGAGACATATGTAGCGATATTTCGGACCCGATAAGGGGTCACACTGCTCGGGGAAAACCGAATTGTGAAGGTGAGCAACAGCCTCACCATAAAAGGCACTGAGACCTCGACCTTCCGCCTCATTCATCATAGAGTCAATCTGAGGTACTCGATCATTCCAGCCAATTTCAGGATGCTCTTCGCAGTTTTGCTCCTCTGCCAGGCAGGTTGTGCGTTTGCGAGCAGCTACGCATACTCCGCAGTATGGTAGTGGAAGGACCAACACTGGCAGGGGAAGTGGCAGCGTCGGCGCAGCGCCAGCACCACCGCCACCACCCAGACCATCTGGAGATGGTGGTCCTGGCAACAGCCAGGTAAGTACTGAGACCTTATCCAAGACAGGAAAGGGGCTGTCAGAAGAAGCTCCCACTTTCAGGGAGGATCTAATGGAATTGGGGACGGAGTTCTTGGCGCCCCCATAGCCAGCAGTCCAATCGCCCCACCTCCTCCATTCAATCCGTTCAACTCTCCACAAGTAGCAGCATCTCCTCCTACTGGACAAGAGCTGAACAGCTTACCTGCAAACAGCCCACCACTCCCTCCAGTACTGAGCAGCCCGGTAAGGAAATCTTCAGATGTGTTGCAGTCATTAATGAAAAGGTTCTGAGCATTTTTCAGGTTGGTGGAAGCGGTGGAGGCGCCGGCGAGGATTGCGGTGATGGCCAGGGTGGTCTTGCAGCGGCACCACCCTTGAGTGCTCCTGTTGCTGCAGGGCCAGCATCACTTGGAACCATTCTCATCCCAATCAGTGGTGGAGCCAGCGCTCCTCAAGGCTAGTCCACCTCGAGTCGGCAGCTCTCCTCAAGCAGCACCCAGACCTGGGCCAGAATCTGGTGGTTATAAGACCAGGCGTCATTAGATCTGATAGCTCGTGAACTTTAGCTGTCATGCTCAAGTCTGTGATATATTTTTCTGTATATTACGCAGAAGATAAATTTTTTTTCATTTTGTCACGTCGAATTTGCGAAGACTCCATTTCATTGACAGGCAGAATTTTTGGTAGGGGGGAAGGGACCCTCGAGTCGACAGTCGACAGCATCTCTGACAAACAGAGTGGGCGCTGCGGCGCATCGGGCTCGCTAATCTGCTCCCTCAGACCGAAACTGTTCCCTTCGCCGACAGAGGGGGGGGGCATTCAGCCTTGAAGAGCCAGACGACCAGAGTCGCCGCGTGCCCCCCCCCCCTCCTCTCCCTTCCACGGTCTTCGTCTCGAACAGCACCTTACAATTAGACAGTCCTCTGAAAAATCGATAACTTCAAGTTGTTACGCCTGTTCATGGCAAGAGACGCAGAAAGTAGTACCGCTATCTGGAATCTAACAGTTTCCTTTTTTTGAGAGAGTGAGAAGGGACTATGCGAACAAACAGCACATACTTTATCGCCTTCAAAAAGTCAAACGCAAAATAAGCAGTCAGTAGAAAAACAAACCTCTCCTTCATAGGTGTGCATTTCGGAGTCGTAGAGGAACAGCCGTTTTCTGCCGACCTTTGCGAACCCATGAAGACGGCTAACGTTTTTCTCCCTGAAAAATGTCTATTCAACACCAGCTTCTCCAGAAAGAGAAAATCAAGGCAATTCTGCGCAGTTTTGTCGACGGGGGGGCATTTTGCAAGCTTTCGCTACCCCCTATCGACGCGTATCTAGACACCGTCCTTCTCGATTTTCGAGTTGACAGGTTTTAACATGATGGCTTGACTACCTTGTCCAGCTTCACAGGTTTCGCCAGAGTGAGACATGTGAACCAGAACTGAGGAAGCAATGATAGTGCAAAATGCCTCCCCCTCTGTCGACAAACAGCGCCAGTGGCCCTTATGATGAGGCCTTCTTAAATTTTCAGAGTCAGCCTAAAGGGAGGAAATAAAAGGGCACCACATAGCAAGCCGTCGTCGTGCCGCCCCTAGCGTTCAATTCTATGAGGTCGCTGAGAGGGACTTATAGAGCAAAAGAGCATTTGTCTGAGCGAGAGCGCAGTGGAATGAAAGGGATGGCGCTTTTATTCATTGATCGATTACTGCGGCTTTCACGCGACCAGCAAGGGGGGGGTCACGTCGTGCGCTCTTGCTAAATACCCGGCTTCGTTATGAATCGCACCACTACGCGACTTCTTCGAAAAGTCGCGCGCGAAAGCGCGACCAGCCGCACTCACGCAAAGTATATACGCTGAGTGATAGTGCTCCCTTCATGCTCGTTTGCGCCCTCATCGGCGAACGATCAGATTGTCAACCTATCAGTTCCGGTAAAGCGGGCGGATTGAGCAGTGCGAACGAAGCGCGGCCGGCTCCCCGCCGCTTGGAGTGGTGCATTCATACTTTGCTCCTGATCGCTTCAAGCGATTCGCTGCGATCGCCATGCACTGCAGATCGGTATGCCGCTGCAACGATCGGTCACAACGACCAATCCACAATCGGTCTAATCGCGTGAACGATTAGTCGCGGAGTATGGACGCTGTATCAGCGGTCCCATTCTCTCTTTCGAGGTCCTCTCTAAGGACAGCAGATGCTTTAAGGTTAAAGTCCATCACTAAAAGGCAACTAAGGCGAATTTATGGTGAGTGCTTCGAGAGGACCGCTCGCAACAGCGGCTCTGCAATCTCTTCTCCAGCTGTGGCTTAAAGGCCTGGATAGATGTACCGCGTGTTACTCTTGCAGAGCAAACAGTCTCATTCGACTCTGACTGTCTGTCCTCTCCGAGCTTAAGCGTTCGGTCTGGGAAGAGACGCAGAAGCCTCGTGGAGTGAGTAACCCCAACCTCCCTTATGTCCCCTGCCCTCCCAAACACGTTAGGACTCTATAATATTAGGTTGTCCGGAAAGTTCTCAGCGTTTTGTGCACCTATTTTTTGTACATTCACTGCTGATTAAAAACTCATTCTGCCTTGCTTCTCAGTAGCACATCCTGTAGATGATGGTATAATTGCCGTTTCACCATTGCTTGATAAACCCCCTTTTTTCAAGATTTTTTCAAGCATGTGAAAAGAGCACTTCGGACGATTTTTTTCTTCGAAATTGGGGCAATCCGCAATCGAAACAGCTCAACAAATTAACCAGGTGTGGGGGCCCAATAGTGCTAGAGAAAGCACTGTGCGGCAATGGCTCAACAAATTTCGTTCTGGAGATTTCAGCCTTGAAGATGAACCTCATAGCGGTCGACCTAAAGCAATATCTGACGAGGATTTTAGGGGATTTTGGAGGCTGACCCATCCCAAACAGTTCGAGAGATAGCAGAAGAGCTAGGCGTTGGCAAATCCACTGTTGCAGATGGTCTGGAACGCATTGGGAAGGTGAAAAAACTCGACAATTGGGTGCCCCACAATCGGAGTGACCGGCAGGAATCGGCACGTCTCGAGGTTCCTTCTGCATTGCTTTTGCGCAGCAGAAACGACCTAAAAGAATTGAACTCCTTTTTAAAAACCGAATTGTCACCTGTGATGAAAAATGGGTCATGTATGATAACAGGAGACGTTCCGGACAGTGACTGGATTTCGACGAACCACCGAGGTAATTTTCAAAGCCGAACCCTCACGAAAAAAGATTCTGGTCACGGTTTGGTGGTCATCGGCTGGTGTGATCCACTATAACTTTTTATCACCAGGCCAAACCATCACAGCAGAACCCTACTGTGAAGAAATCGACGAATTGTACCGAAAATTTTGTCAGATGCAGCCAACACTTATCAAAAGAAAGGGTCCGATTCCTTTGCATGACAACGCCCGCCCACACGTTTCACAAATCACTATCCATAAATTGAACGAATTGGGGGTTGAAGTTCTACCTCAACCGCCATATTCTTCAGACCTTTCGCCAATCGACTATCACCTTTTCAAACATTTTCAGAACTCCTGCTGGAAAATATTCATACAATCAGGCCCGCAGGCAAAAAAGCGCCTTCGTGGATTTCGTGAACTCTCGACCACCCAGTTTTTTTATTTTGATGGGATTTCTCGACTGCTGTCACATTGGCAAAAGTGTGCTGATTCGAATGGTGCCTATTTCGATTAAATCCGATGAGTATTAAGAAAGTTATGATCGTTTGAAGTGAAACACTCAAAACGCTGAGAACTTTCCGGACAACCTAATATTTGCTAGAAGACTTCTAGGGCTGTTAAACGCGCTGGAGTAGTACCAAAATAATAAAGGGAAAATACAAATGGGAAGACGATTCTATTGAATGTACTGCCTATTTGATCAGTTTTCTAGACCATCTACGTCCTAGTTCTCTACTTGGATCAAATGTGAAAGCGTGATCTCGGCGATCAGCTGCTTGACCCATCGATAAGGGTCACTCTCTGGGGCCACCGCGCCCATCTCACCCCACTTTCTTTACACTGCCCGACTTTTTTTTGCTGTTTTCTTTTTTATGTTCGTATTTCTTATTTAGTCAATGCCAGTTATCCATATAATAGCCCAATTTTCATGTTTTTTGTGGCCCGTATTCTAAGTTGTTTTCCATATTGCCGTAAGTCACTATGATATGATTTTGAGTCCAAAATGGCTGTGTTCTAGCAATTCGTTGACTTTTTCTTTCATCCCTTGTAAAAAGTTCTTTATAAGATCAGTTGGCGCCTAAAGAAAGAAAACGAGACAACCCTACCAAATCGCAAGTGCAGTAGTAGTCCGCAGTCCAAAGTGAGAGAAGGAAACACGGTTTCCTTGTCCGAAGTGTTAAGAAACGTTCTTCCAGGTCCTGACATTAAAATTAACGTATTGGAGTAAGGCGCAAGGCAGACATTTGGCGCAATCGCTTTGCCATTGACGTGTCAGAACAGGCTGATTAGGTCGGATAACTCGTCCGGGTTACTAGCTTTGTAATGAAGCAATTAACGCAGGTTTCGGCACTCCTGTCTCCTTTCTAAGGTGCCTCCATGACCAGCCAAGGAAACCCTTCAGTTTGTCTAGTTGTCCTACCTCTGTGATGCGTAGCAAGGCCTCTCTTGGCGTGTCTCGTGTCAACAGGGCACATCATTGGTTGGGGATTTTGGTCGAGTCCGTACGACCACTCCCCTTTTTTTGGGGGGTAGGTACAACCCCCCTCCAATCCATCTGTTCCTCCTCATCTAATCGAGCCGTCGAGCGAGGAGGGGGGCAGGGGGAGTACATACTACGCATGAAGCAGGAAAATCACGAAACGTCAACCACCACTCCCATCACTCCTAGAAGACCAAAAACGTAAATATACGACCCCCACCCGCCTCCCTTTTACGCGACGTCCGTGAAGACGAGAAAAGTCAACTATTTCAAAATAAATATTTCATTCAGCCCAGTTACGACGGCCTCCCCCTCTCCTGCGGCCGAATACGACCCCCGCCCTGTTGGAATTCCCTACAACCCAACCGGGGGGAAATTTGTGCCTGCGTGTCAAACGAAATACACCCAGTGTGGACCGATGTAGCGCCCAGTAAGTTGGGGACTGAGTCCCGATGTGACCGACCGAGCCAATGACTTCCTCAGTCCCTACAGAATCAGTTCAAAAAAATGAAAATAGAATGGTTTTACACATGGTTTAGGTCCCGCGATTCGGAAGGGTTATATCAACCCCAAGCGATTTTATACTTGTCAATAAACTTACGTGTCATATTCCCAGCTAAGATAGAGCGTGTGATCGGATGCCATCAGCTTCTCGCAAGTGGTGAGTGGTGTTCGAAGCTGCATACACTGAGCGGACAATTGCGCCAGTTCATCGATAGCATGGTAGACTGTTGATGATCTGATAAAAGACTTTCAAAACGGTAGATTTGGAAGTAGGAGCTGAAAAAAGTTTAAAGTCATAGCAAGGGCCTCTCTAGGATGCGTTCATACTTCGCGACTTGGAGGGATCGGCATTGTGATTCAAAAAGGAGCATATTTCTAATCTGCGCTCATTTAGGATCATGTTCCGGTCGAAGCGCCGCATTTCTCTTATAAGCGAATCGGCGTTTGAGATCCTATAGATCCCTTCCCACTTAAAATATTCTGTTCTCCCAGAACGTCGTTGCTTGAAATGCACATGCGATACTAACACTTTTTCCTTTACGCATTTGCTCAAAATGATCTTCGCGCGGGGTCCCGATACAAAAGTATGAACGCAGCCCAGAGTAGCAGGTTCTAACGATAAGTGGAGCGCCATAGAGGTTCTCGCCATTGCCGGTAAAAGTCCAGCATCAGAGAAGCAGGATCGTTACCAAAGTCTGCGTCTCTGACATTAGAGTATGGGAGTCCAATCAATCAGTTTCTGCTAATTTTGCTCGAATTCTCTCAAAAATGCTTCCTTGGTCATAAGACGTCCTCACTGAACCAACTTATGACCCTTTTGTACGCAATGCTTAGTACGACACTTATAGCGAATACGCTACTAGTAAAAAGTGCATGCTGTTAACTATCGAGAACGCGGCCCCCGGGACAGCTCTGATCGTGTTGTTTTCTTCTTTCTAGCTTCACATGCCCACACACATGCCACTCTTCATTTCAGGAGTTACATATCATAAGGCGCTGTAGCCCTTCTGTTTCGTCTTTTTGGGTCTCCTCTAACTTCTAGTGCATCCTCTTACAAATATTTCCAAGGCATGAATGTTTTTGGTCACATGGTAGTTCCTCCTCGCCCTTATACCTTTCGTGTGTG
Source organism: Cooperia oncophora (assembly GCA_036418165.1). Classification (NCBI taxonomy): domain Eukaryota; kingdom Metazoa; phylum Nematoda; class Chromadorea; order Rhabditida; family Trichostrongylidae; genus Cooperia; species Cooperia oncophora. The sequence continues at coordinate 27,042 of MU912405.1, forward strand.
TTTGATTCTAGAATCACTGAGTTCTGTTAGTGATCTCCCGCACGGACCGTTGTACTGACCTGGCGCGTCATTGTACGCATAAATAAATAAATAAATAAAAAGCAGCCATCGCAGCGTAATGGGTAATGCTTTCGCCCGGTAAGTGTGGGGTACGGTGTTCGGTTCCGCCTGGGGTCTACCTTTCCCCCACAACAGCATTCTTATGATGATTAATTAAGGGTCTCGAAGGGTTTGTGAAAGCCGTCACTGCCTCAAAAGATATGAAAAGTAAATGAGGTCTTATCTTCTCTTTTACAGCCCGAGTTCCGGTGCAAACTATGATTTCTAAAAGTCCCGTTCTCAAAATGGTTCTTAGACCCCGCCACAGCCAAGTACTTCATAGACCACTGAGTGTAGTTGTTCCATCCATGCGGTTCTGGACTGGTGAGTTCGCTTCTCCCACGCGGGTTTTTCGGTAGTTGTCCTGATGTTCCGCCAAAAACACTCCGGTGTCGGAGAGTTTGGCGGTATGGAGGGTGCAATGCAAAATCTAAAACTTTGAGCAACGTTTAGGCTTCTGAGGAAAGGATCTAGTCGAAGCGTCAGGCCATATTCAATGGAGAGTCCCATCCAACAAAATCTCCGGCACAATAAATCAAAAACTGCAAACTTCACTATAATACCGATGTTTCATGAGGAGAGAAGTTAGACATTATCAACATGAAAAACGAGGGGCAAGCAGATATTTTAGATATTGCGAGAAATCTGAAGTTCCGCAATTGGAAAAATTAGTATAAGCAAAGCAGTCGAATACTGTAGTCAGTTGGAAAAATGCTCTTGAGACTTACTGCAACTGCTTGATCCTCATGGGGTCGAGTCGAACAAGCGTAGGGCCAAGAACGGGGCGCAGGTCGGCGGCAACCTCCATGTCCGAAGCAAGGCGCAATGAATGTTCTGCTCGTTAGAAGCACACTATCCATGAATTTCTGACCGCTCACTATCGCCAACTACACTGTGCATGCATGATCATCCCTCTCACTGCGTCTCATCCTGGCGTGCGCTGCCTTCTCGGATAGCGCGCGCCAGCTGCAGCGCCATTCGTGTCACGCAACTTGTCTGATCTCACAGCCTCCATCGCCTACCGTACGCCTCAAGCTGCTCGGCAATGCATTCGAAATAAAAAATTATCATGCCGCCAGTGAAGCCCGAGGAGCGAAGAAGAGTATTCAGGAGGGAGTTGTCAGGGTGGGCCATTCACGGGTTTTTGTGATATTCAATCATTTTCATCGAGTCCCCGTAAATGTTGGAAAATTACTAAAGGGGTCAGGAGCTGCCGACACTCTTTTTCGCTCCCACTACCGGCGCTTTTTTCCAAGAAATCTCTAATCAGGCCTACGAAAGGTGGAACTTATAGGAGACTTGTGCC
>MU912405.1:28546-50770 GCA_036418165.1 Cooperia oncophora
GGAATCCGAAGCGAATGAAATACGTGTGCCGCACTTTGTTACGTTGCTTTCGCCACGCTGCCGGCCGGAGCTAGGAAGTCCTGACCTTAAGCGGATTGGCGAAAGTGCAGTGGCTGGAGATGTACAGACCACCCCCCCCCACATTTTTTCATTTAAACTAACCTTCCTGTGCCTCCTTCTGCCATTTCCTCCAAGATTAGGGATGAGGATAGCTGAATAGCTTCCAGATAGTTGAGGAGCTGAATCACTTGCTGCTGCTTGATTCGCTCCATCCGGAGAGAACCCTCTTCTCTAGAGCTAGTCATTTTACACTTGCTAGTGAAACTTGAAGACAATGGGCACGATTGCTGGAAGCGGGCGATTGTTGCCAGCGTCGTTGGTAGAAGGGCGTTGGCTACGCCCCCACAAAGTTGGACAGTTGAACAGAATGCCCTCTCTCAGTCTTCCACCAATGACGCTCGCAACATCCTCCCGCTCCCAGCGATCTGCCGTCAATATAATATGGAAAGGCTTCATCTCTGGGATTACCTGTGAGGAAGCATCTTGCATGAATTCGTTAAAATCAACGATGAAGATCGCACCAAGTTGGTCTTCACCATCGTTGTCACCGGTACTCTGGCCATTGGTGAGCTGGAAAATCCGTTCTGTGAATGCTTGAATGGATTTTAGAAGTTTTAGATCAAATTTCTACCCGTGAAAGAGTTGCTTTATCGACTGGTCGTCCACGCATATGTCCCTGTATAGCTCCGTTGGAAGACGGATTGGTGTTGGGGATCAGAATGGCAGCTATATTGACGCCACTCTAAATGAGCCAAAATCACAAATTCACGTGCCATTAGCGTTTTAAGCACTATCAAATGAATCCAATCACTCGTGTGTCTACTAGCTCCTATTCTGAAGATAGTGGGATATGAGGAGACTCACAACAACTGTACGCTTGAATCAAAACTCCACTTCTCAGAATCAGAAGTAGGGGTTCACCAATAAGAGGAGAACTGATGTGAGTCTCCACGCATGCGATTATCGTCGAGTGTGTCTCCAATAGAACCGCCCGAGTGCCTCCGACAGTTCTGGCCAGAAAGGAAAAGATTGAACGTTCTTCGACCCACCTGATCCACGCCTGATGTACCTGCAGCGCTAGCGAGCACGCTTCCCTTTTCAGATTCACTTGGCAAATAAGTGCCTCTTGGAAACGTGAAAGGTCTCATGTTCTTGTATGTAGTCGGGGAGGTGTTCTGAAATGAAGAAGATATATGTTTTGAAGGCGTCTTCCGCGCTGCTTGTATGGGCGGAGACAGCGAATCACCTCATTGACGCACTTCTCTTTCCTACCACCTCGCATCAATAAAAAGGGCACAACGTTCTCTGTCTACGTCCATCCAAGTGCCTTCTAAGTGATTTGTCTCTGAATAGGGTCAAAAACAGCCCCAGAGGGCACATATTAGGAGGCGGACAAGACAGTCGTAGTTTGTCGCTCCGTCGCGCGCGACATATCGACAATTTTTGGTGTACTACGTCGATTGAAGTCCCGGCACACATACGAATTCAGACGGATTAACGGGAACGACAAGATTACATGACGGGCGTTTCTCGCCCCTTTAACATTTGGAATGGCCAGGCAGGACGACTCGGGAAGGGCGCCGCTCGCCAGACCCATCAGCGCAACGTGTTACGATTGTCTTGTCACATGCTCGCACATCATCCCAAAAGTTCAAACCACTCCAGATTCGACTGAATGAAAAGGATAGTTCAGTGACTTACACCGCCAGAGTTGCCCGCCGGACCTGGAGCCGGCCCGGTTCGAGCAGGAGCCGGTCCGGTCCGAGTGACAGCAGGTGCCACCTGAGCTGGAGGGGGTCTGGCTTGATAAGACGCTGGTCCTGCCATCTTGGGCGGCACGTTTGGGCCAACCGCGGTGTAATCGACCGGGTTGTTCCTTGGCGATCTTGCTGCCGTCTGTTGCACTTGTTCAGCATTGTTCACGCCAGAATATCCAGCTCTCTCCATTTTGTACTGTTGGCTGAGTCCTACCAAAGCTATCAGGACGATGCAATTCATTCTGAAAATAGTATAGTTGAAGAAAAAGGCACAAGGTGAGGTTATTGGTCCAGGGGCCACATTGGGGCAGCCATACATGAGGGCAAGTTAGAGGCTAGGGCGAACAACAATAGCTATTAGATCTTTTACTGAGCAACGATAAAAGTGACTAATGATAAGGCAAGTTCATCGGCACTTCAAGCAATATCTATACATTTCACTACTGAGCCGTTCTCGGCGTGGAAGTGAGATTAGAAAGCGAATAATGGTGGGGCTCAAGTTTCTGAGACTTTGCGAAGAGTACTGTAGAAGTCGCCGTAGCAAAGCAACGCCTTGGAAACATAATGAGGCATTTTATAGACATTTCAGCCTTGTAAAAACTGTTTCGGAAGCAAATTTCGGTTTCATTTGGCGTGGCATTCGACCCTCTCTAGATCTCGGTCATGCCATTCTAAAACTCCTTCGTTATAAACAGTTTTCACGTAAATGGAGGACTGCTAAGCGATAATTTGTGGTGTTTAAGTACCAGTCAGGCCCATCCTCCGTCAGGAACAAGCAACGAACGATGTCATTTTTAGATGACTTGACGTAAAAAGTGCTAAATTCACTTTTTTATAGGTTCTGTGCCTTCTCGATTTCTATGTTCACTATTCTGAACAACGAAAAGGACACGGTAAAGCGATCATGGACTACATGCTCCAGAATGAACACGCCGAAGCTCATCAGGTTCGCTTCCCCTTGCTTTTCAATTTTGAATTGTATTTGTAATTTTACAGCTTGCACTGGATAATCCGTCGGTGACGTTGCTCGGATTCATGTCGCAACGATACGGTCTAACGAAACCAGTATGGCAAAACACGAATTTTGTGGTGTTCGAGGAACTCTTCAAATCAGTCACTCCCAACGGAGCCGGTAGAGTTCTCTCATCTCCGAGTTCAATGCTATCTCCTATTGTGGCCCAGTTTGTGATTCTTGGATTGCTATTCAGCTGAAAGCCCACCAGAAGGCTGGCGTCGCCCACAAACTCCTCGCCGAATTGGCACCGGTGCCACTGAGACTCGCTGGCTGGAGCATGCCATCAGCGGGCACTCTGCCAAGGTACGCCAAGACCTCGTGAGACTTATTTCAATAATTTTTTAGGCACTCATCTACTGCCTCCGAAAACCCAAAAAAATTTTTGATGAAACTTTGCCCATAAGGGTTATTAGGTATCCTGATCACAGAAATTACACTCGTTTTTACGCTGGCACCATTTGACGCCACCACTTTTCTCACCAAAATCGCTCTAAACTTGCATCCTGGTGTCATACGGTACCCTAATTACAAACATGACATTCATTTAGCCCTGGCGCCATTTCGCGCCAATTTGGCGCCCCACCACTTTTCATCAAAACTGGTAAAAACTTGCATAATAGAACTGTTTGATGTCCTAATCACGAATATGGCATTTATTTTTCAACACCAGAGCCATTCAGCTCACTGCCAAGTCTGAACCTGGGAGAAGAGATTCAGACCAAGCCCAGCCTATGCAGAGCACAGATGATCGTAGTGTCCCCCATTAGCGCCAGAGCCAAGATTGAGTTTCATATTCGTAAACAGGATATCAAACGACCACCTTTTCAGCGGATGGTGATTTAGGGTTTTTGGTGCTGGCGTCTGTGGCGCAGGCGCTAGGCCGGCAGATGTGATATTCGTATTCAGGGGGTCGAACTACCGCTACAACCGAGTCTCTCCTCTTAGAAAAAGTGGTTGAAACTGGCCTGTTTTCGAAAGATTGGAAACTACCACTAACGAACAGTTGAATAGTGTCATTTTTTACAAGTGTTCCGAATATTGTTCGTCATTTCATACTTCTCTTAATGGAGGGGGGGGGGACGAGAGGAGGTTGCTCACAGTCGAGATGCACCACATATTCAAGGCATAGTAGTGATCAAGTGAGCATTTCAGGTTCTTTGTCGAGTTTTTTTGTTTCCGAATTTTTTTTTGGAACCCTCCTAACCTTGAAAGGAGAAGCTAGGATGTCATGGTCTGAATAAGGAGTTACAACGCCCCTCCCACTCAATCGCGAGTCTCGGCAGAACTCCTCTCCCGCAACTACCACTAACAACCACCAGCTCATTCGCGTAATCACCAGATTTTTGCAAACTTCTCTTCGAGCACGGCAGGTAGGAGGGACAGGGTCAAGCGTGCTTCACAGGGATTCCCCTAACGAGAAATGCAGTCCCCTCCATCCCGAACGACCAAATACGACCTCTTCGTGGTTGGATTTCTTCCGTATGCGAGCTTTCTGGAGAGTCCATATTTTCCCCTCCAGGAAACGATGTTTGGTCAATTTTCACCTCGTTCTACATTGATTTTGCTGTACTCATAGGGTCATGCAATGAATGCTGCCGTTGATGCCGATCAGACTCGAGAGGGTGCGTCGGCGAACCGTTCCAGTCAAGCCAAGACACGCAAGGCACACATTCTCTCCAGCACTCCATTATGGTAGATCACGAATTTTAAAACAGTGTTCATACTTCGCGATTGGAGCGATTCATCGCGCGGCTGCGACCAGTCGCGCTCTACCGTCAATCGCTGGACTGCTGCAAACTCGACTTCGAACGGTCCAATGATTCGCAGCGGAGCGCGATCGCCAGCAGTGGCGCGATTCTCAGAACGCGCAATTGCTCATTCGCCAAGTATGAACGCAACATAACGCCACTGCTTCCCATGTCTTTTCGTCGTTGTCTGCTTCGTCGCTCTTGTTTTGTAGACGTTTCGGCTGAATGTTTCATTAACTTTTAATTATTCGTGTTTTTTTAATAAGTACTGAGCTCTCTCATTTATTTCTCTCACTAAATTATCATTTTCTGTATGTGTATCCGCTTCGATTCTAGGAATAAATGATTTTGCTTGATAATTACTACGAAAATTAGGGGCAGTTTGGCTTAGTGGAGGCAGCTAATGGCACTGAGCGAAAGCCTGTAAAGGCCACCTCGTAAAGACCTGTAAACTCTTGTGACCAAGTGGGTTACTGGTACGATTCCGCAGCTTCGCAGGAGTTTACAGGTTTCAAGAAAATGAGACCTGTTAGTTAACATGAACTAGAAATGAGGGACTGCGGACCTTTGCATCTTGCAAAGGCAAGAAATAGTCTGCAGGTAACTGTAAACGTCTCCTAAAGCCTAGAGTGCTGGAAAGCTCCAGGGTCAGTAGTTTGAAGGCCAATACCGGCAGTATTTCAGCCTCAAAAATTTCTACACTTTTTAGACCCTACGTCCAAAATGGGAATCCAGTCCTTTCTTTGAAGCTCTAGTAGACTTCGGAACCGGTGTTTGTTCCATAGCGTGAAGACAGGGAGAAAATAATGAAAGAAATGATGAATTGAAGACCAGTCCCCACTCAAACACCACCAGGCAGTCTCTCAGTCCCTCAAGTGGGAGAATTCGTACACCAACATTTGAAACCAGTTGTAACATCTTGTTCTACAGATGTTACTCCTTAACTGGGCTTTAGGACTGTATCTTTGGCGCTGTTCGGAGACTTAGGCGAGGGGGGCGGCATTTTTCTCTTCAGCTTCTTCCCGATGAACGTGTCGGAGTCAACCAGTGGAGTCCAATTAAATCTTGTTAAGCCATCAAATGTTACAAAGTTTCTACAATGAACACGACCATAGAAAGCAGAGAAAGTGCAAAACGCCCCCCACGCCGATCCCGGACAGCGCAAAATCACCCTTCCCACCCTGACCTTAATCCCTGTCGGCTGTTCTGCTGCTCTTGCAGAGCTTCCAATTCCTCCAATGGCCTCTCTACTCTGGCATGGATCCAGTTAGCTCTTTCTTGATGACGTGCTACAGTTTTATTCGCTACGAATGCTCCGACGGGTCAGGAGGGGCAAGGGGGGGGGGCTGGTTTGGCGCAGCGCCAATCCACTCTCCACCAATTGTTGAGGCGCGGTATGCGCAACAGTTGATGGAGAACGGGCTGGCTCCAAGCCAAACCTTGCCTGTCCCTCCCTGACCACCCCAGAATACGCAGCGAACAGGACTGTACATGGGAGCCATCCCAAAGCCGAGGCCTAACTATAGCCGAGTGCACTTGCTGTCTGCGTTCTCTCACATCCTGCACTCTCCACCCAGTGCTTTTCTCAAGGAATGGTCCTCAACTTCCCAGCACGCGCCCATTTCTTCAGAAATGAGTAAATGAAAAGAACCCCTTTCCATCCCCCTCCCATCACAATAATGACATGCCTTAATGACTAATAAAATATTTTATTAGTACATCCGCAAGAAGACAAAAAAAGGAAAAAGAAAACATCACATCCACCGATAATGTTGAAAACGACAGATGAGAGCATTGCGACAATAATACTCAAAGAACGCGTGAAAAGAGCTGGATTTCTTTAGGAAAACCAAAAATGATTAATATGCAGAATCGCCACCCCTTGGCTATCACCGTCGAATGCCCTCAACTGTCTATACGAGGCATTATCCAGTCGATCATCACAATGGAGCCCGATCGGTAAAGTTAACAAGTAATGATAAATTGCGGTGTTAAACAATATCCACGAAAAAAAAACAATAGATGCGCTAAGGAGGGACTACCCTTGCGCTATTATAGACCGAATACCTCGTGGAATTCGGTAACACAGACAGACATACACACATCGTAAGACGGAGCCGAAGGCGGGCAGCATACGTTACCATTCATTTTCATATTACAACAATAACGTACATTGGATTAAAAGAGCATTAGCATTACGATGAGTGAATGGAATTTACGATTTTGAGAGCTGGTTCGACAGCCAGTCCAAACCTTCGTACAGTCCGTGTCCTTGCGTGGCGCATGTCGCTTGGATGTACCACTGAAAATAAAAAAAATTCAAGAAAACAATAATAGCGTTGGAGTACCACTATCTCATTGTAAGAATCCCTTTCAATGAACCACCCCTGTTAAGTTGCCTACTCACCCCCTGTCTCCTTCAGCCTTGTCTACTGCGCTCAGCAGAACTTACTAGGCTTGAAATGGTGCCAAAACCGGCCAAAACCTGCTTTTTTGTCTAATAATCTCCTCGTTTTGTCCCTTGTTATAACGTCGGCACGATGTCGAATTTTTAATTACTTCTGCCAGATGAGGTTCTTAGATGGGACTTCTCATTGGCCTGACGTTTCCTCCTCCTCCTCTTTCAGAGCCCTCAAAAAGGCTCAAAGCTTCTGATTTATCAACTAGACCAGACGTCTTTCCCACCCTAGCAATTCCGACGTCGTGACCCAACGCTTGTAAATAAATGGTAAATAACTGCAAACAACTCACCCAAGATCCCAGCGGAGCCTAACTTAAACTGTGTATTAGTAAGGAGGAATAAGCCTCACATGAGTCTCACCGTGTCGAATGAGAATGGCGCCTTTGGTGAGCTGCTTGCAGTTATTATCCGGTTGTTTACAAGGACACGATATTCGAGACGCTAGAGTGAGGAATGCGTGTGATCAGTAGTTAGTAGAACATAACCTTCGGGCCCCGTTTTCAGCCCTTTGAAGAAAACGAGAAGATCAGAACGTTGGGCCAAAAAAGCCTCCATCTAACAACCTCATCCGGCAGAAGTAATTAAAAATTCGACCTCATGCCGAGATTATAACAAGGGACAACGAGGAGATTAATAGACGAAAATACATAGGTTTCGGCTAATTTCAAGCCTAGCATTCTGCTGAGCGCAGTGAAAAAGGTTGACGGAGATAGGGGGTGAGTGGGAAAGCGAACATGAGTGGTTCAGTGTAAGGGATTCTTCCCAAGAGGTAGTGATAGTTATCTTCCTTCACTTCAAGAAGTGTTGTATAATGAAGCTCGAATGTTCTGTTGTTCTGTCTTACATTCATGTGAAGCAATTTTTCATACAGTATGTATAGACTAATGAGCTAGTTATTCTCACGCGATTTGAGCCACCAGACCCAATTCATTTCAAAATACTCTGTTTCTCTAGACTCATCCTTATGCAAGGTCGTGATTTTTGTTCAGCCGTCAACCTCAGCGCTATTCTCGGCGGCGGGCGCCGGCTATACTAGCTACTTATCGTGACTCCGAACAAAGAAGTTTCACTCTTGTAACGTTTTCTCAAAAAAGAGTGGTGACAGCAGCTGGAAGGTTGAGCTTGCCAAAACTTCATTACATCCAGTACACCCAAGAAGCAGCCCGCCCTAGCTAGCCTAGTCCTAGTTACTTCGCTCGAGACAGCATTTTGGCGTCGATTCCTGGTGCTGCAGTAGCCCGTGCAGTTTATCTGACCGCCTTATCTCGAAAAATCTCTACAATGAATAAACCACTCCTTCCGGTTCAGGCACTGATAGTCGCTGAGAAATGTTGCTCATATTCATAATCGGACAGCTTCGGAATGGAATGGCATCCATTCATCCAGTCACAATCGAAACGTGAAATCGAAGAAAGCAATTCATCTCTCATCAGAGGTTTTTTTAGGGATGAGGCCGTGGAATAAACGGTGAACTAGTTTGCCACAACGCTATGTCAAGCCAACTAGCAAACAACATCTGGTTCGCGCGAGATGCTGTGCCTTCAATGCCCGGAACTAAATCCGTATGAATTAGTGGAATGTGAGAGTTCGAACAGGTGGAGTGGCTCACCCAGCACGCATCGTTTCTGTCCACCCTTAAAAAAATTGCACATGACCGCATTTGAACAGAGAATGTGGTCGTCCTTCCGGAGAGACCTAAGGCACTTTTCATGCAACATAAGGTCCGGATCCTGATGACGTTTTGATGCAGCACAATGATGAGATTCAAGGGTTAAGCAGTCCAACAGTTAGTTGCAAGAAAGAGTATCACTTAGGGCCTAAAACGGCTAGACTGTTCTGCTCACGTACAATTATGCATATGCATAAAAGCATACAATGTGCAAAATCAACGAATACGTGACGAACAAAACTGCATGAAACCCATAAGCTTGACCTGTTCATGGGTGAAGGAAGGACAGCAATAAGGTGCGTTCACACTTCGCGTCAGCGTTTTCAGCGAAAGTACGCGCGTTTGAGCGAAGTACACGTATCAAGCTAGCACTCTGACCGTATCGCGCATAGTCAAGTATGAACGCAGCCTAACATTGCACACCGCGACAAATAGATTTTTGGAGCTTCAAAGCCATCAAACTTCCAGTGCTAATACGAAGAAAACGTTCAAAAGCAGCAAATCGGCTACCTAACTCTCAAAGCGATCACGACACGAAGACTTTCAGGCTAAAGTTACTTTTCCCCTGCTGGAGCTTATAACAGCTAGGAGCAGGTAGAACAAGCAAGAAAGGATCCGTCTCTACTAAATCGCAGTGCAGTTCGAATTGCCAAAAGTATCCTTGCACAGCCTGCGAATGAATTGAGAAAAGATTGCCTCCATTAAAAACTGAAAACCTCCAAAGCAAAAAGAAACCTGCTGAAAGTACAGCCAGTCAACGTCAATAGCTTCTTTAAAATGCAAGCGAACTACCATATGATTCGACGGCACAGTTTGGCGACAGGGAAGGGGGGGGGGGGAATTTTGCCCATTCAATGCTTTAATAGTCCCAGTTTACAAGTCTCAGTCTGGTGAAACCTGTAAATTGTTGTGGAGCTGGTGGAGCAAACTCTTCCACCATGGTGAGTGAAATTTGTATGGTATCCAATGCTTCGCAAGACTTGGCTGGTGGTCACTACAAACTTTGGCTTCACAAAATTTCACAGATCTTCCGTTTATGGCTCGAGATGTCGATGTGAAGTGGCAAGAGTGCAAATGCCCCCTCCCCGCCCCTGTGTTTTGAACCGCATACCCCACAATTGGCTCACTGCCCATTCTAGCCGTGGTTAATACGGGGAAATTATATCGCGCGCCCAGATCTAGCCACGATATCTGACCTGACATTTCATGCCTGAACGCTTTCACAACAACAGGCACAAAAGGGGACAATGATAAATTGGCAACAAAAACAGAAACTTCTGCGATGCATGCATCCATGCACTTCAGCATTCTATTCAAAGTACGGTAACTTTAGACCACCCATAGCCAGTAAATGAATAATACGTGGAAAATCAGGGAAAATCAATACCTGTCGAGAGCGCAGATTGTGCAGTCCCAATTTATCCGTCAATTCAGCGGCACTCATGGCATTGGGGAGATCCTGAGCAGAATTGTTTAAAAAAACGAACTTATGAATACATGCCGTGCAAAGCGGAAAGTGAGCAAAAAAAACCTCACACAATATTATGACAAACCTGTTTGTTGGCGAACACAAGAAGAGTTGCGTCCCTCAGCTCGTCTTCATTGAGCATCTTGTGAAGTTCTTCGCGGGATTCTTCAATTCGCTCGCGATCATTGGAATCCACCTGTATATAATTGTGAGTAATGAAAGCCAGCAGCGGGGGCCTGTTTAAGCCAAAATGGTTGAAATGGTGAGAAAATGCATGAATAACAGCTATTTGAACAGAGGAACCCTACATTAGCAGAATGTCAGAAAAATGACAGACAAAAAACTTTTTTTCAACCTTGAGAAACCGGCTCATGTTGTTTAGAAAGAGAAAAAGTTCTTCAAATAGTATGAAAAGTCATACCACAAAGATAAGTCCCTGAGTATTCTGGAAATAGTGCCTCCACAGAGGACGGATCTTATCCTGACCTCCGACGTCCCACACAGTGAAGGAAATGTTCTTGTATTCGACCGTTTCCACGTTAAATCCTAAAGTGTTACACTTATCTTTGATAGTTCTCACCACTCAACTGACACCCACGCGAAAATTTTAGGGAAATTGAATGAAGAGACCAGAAAATCCATTTTACCGATTGTCGGAATCGTGGTCACAATCTCTCCAAGCTTCAGTTTGTACAGAATGGTCGTTTTACCAGCTGCATCCAGACCGACCATAAGAATACGCACCTGAAACGAACAGTGAACATACCCTGATTCTAAAGCCAAGACCTTTAGGCTGCTTTCGTACTTTGCGCCAGCGTTGTGAGCGTACGCCGCCGCTTTCAGCGACTGTATACGAAAAAATCAAAAGTACCCGCGAAACGCACAAGATGTCGGCGTATGCTCAAAACACTGACGAGTATGAACGACTCCTACTTATTTCAATAACACTGCTTTTCAAGACTTTGATTTGCTTTTTTGATTTTTTCGCTGAACTACAGCAGCAATATCTACACCTCGAGGAAACGAAACTCAATTACAAAGTTGTACGGGCCTCGAAAAAGTCTTCAAAATAACCCCTCCCTGAAACCATTGACGGGGAAAACCCTTGATCAACTGTCAGGAACAATTAAATTTTGATGCTGTCAACTGGGAATGGGACGGGAGAATCAATAACCAGAAAAGAAAACTTCTGGCTGGTTACGACACCCTCGCCTGCTTTAGGAAAATCTCCAGGTTTCGTTCAGATGAGGTTAGATTCGACCAAAGTCATGAAACCTCCCAGACAAGATCTCCCACATCAATCTGCTGACATTCCCAAGTTCAGCAAAAAAAAACTAGAAATAGGAGAATCGGTGAACTGACAAAAAAAACGCACTTGCGCTCCTTCGCGCTAGAACTGGACAGAAAAAAACGAGAGAGAATGAAAATGGAAGAGAAGACACGTGCAAGCATTTTTGATGAAACAGACTTTTCACACGAATTCCCCAGTTTTTCCAGCTGTGAAAGGTCGGGCTCACGTGCGAAATCTAAATATCCTGAGTGGTGGATGTATTCGAAAGAAAGAAAATATCCATAGTGAGGTAAACCAACGCTGGAAAGATCAGTAAACGGACAGCGCTTGGGAGGAAAACTCTGCAGGGGCATCCGGCGAATAAAATCAAAAGAGGACTGTGTAAATGCCAAAGCAAGCGTAGCTATGGTTGATGCAGCATATTCCAAATTTTTTTTTCAGTCTTCTAAAGATATCCGCAGAGCAGAGAAAAGGAACAAATACTTCTTCAGTCATTCAACATTTACATTCACCAGCTTGCCTCTTCTTGTAAACTTAGCATGTTAGATCCTCTAGCTGTTTCATTTTTTTTGAGGTTTCCGTACGGTTCCACCCAAAACCCTTGCCTGGAACAACAGGACCAACTATCTGAAGAATTTTTGCTGCATTCATTCTCTGCGCCAGCGTTTTAAGCGTTTTCGCTGGTAGTCGTTGAAAACACTGTACGCTCAAGACGAAAGATGGATGCCTATCCTTCCCTGGTCGCTCAAAACGCTGCCAAACGCTCAAAGAGCTGCCGCATAGTGTGAACGCACTTCAAGCAATTACAGCGTCGAAGAACATCGACAGAGTACTTATAGTAGGAAAAGAAGAGGATAACTCTTTTTCTCCCGCCTCCTTCCCTTCAGGAGCGGCCCTACAGCAGAAATAGGCCCCAGAAAAACAACGTGCCAACTAATAATCTCCACGTTCTCCCTTGTTGTAACCTCGGCATGGTGTCGAATATTAAGTTGCTTCTGCCAAACGAGGTTGTTAGGTGAACCTTTTATTGGCCTAACGTTTCGACCTTCTCGTCTTCTTCAGAGGCCGAAGGTGCCACCGTGCGGAGCCTAGCTCTCGCTGTCTGTTAGTTGGGTTAGTAAGGACGAATCGCTTCGTCCTTACTAACCCAACTAACAGACCGCGAGAGCTGGGCTCCGCACGGTGGCACCTTCGGCCTCTGAAGAAGACGAGAAGGTCGAAACGTTAGGCCAATAAAAGGTTCACCTAACAACCTCGTTTGGCAGAAGCAACTTAATATTCAACATGCCAACTCCTTTTCGACAATTCAGTAAAAATCAAATCTCAAAAAGTGGGATGACCGGAGATAACAAGAAACTCAATAACATTAAAATCTATAGTATGCGCACTATTAGTGGACGGCAGCAGCAGCTGTTACACATCCAAGAACATTTCGAAATCATGTAAGTCGAGTGTAGGAACATGAAAAAGCTATCGTCACAGGAATGTAGATTGCATTTTGTGACTATTACAACTTTATGGTAAAGATTTTATTGAACCTGACGCTTCGACAAAACAAGCGTCATCGAGGATTTGAAAGCCTTTCGACATACGTTTACATGCCACCTACTCTGACGGGTTCATTTCCATTCTATTTTCTATTCACTTTCTCAAACTCTGCTGAAGCACACCAAGCAGTCATACCTCCCACCGAAGAAGCGTTGATTTCACCGCTGTCTCAACAACTAGATTCAGGGTATGCTCTAGCTTCGCTGGCGGACGGTGACGTGTCAGCGCAGTATGAAGTGTGTCACGCCTCGTTTGAGCTGTTCTCAGTGCTTCTTGTTGAAACCGGGCAATGCCGACAAAAAAGCAGTAGAAAACAAGTAATACGAAAGGTATGATACAGTATTGTCATTTGCTCGCTTGAACAACTCGTGGAGAACGAGTTTGGCACCGCGCCAAACGCAGCCGCACGAACACGCCCAACCGTCCGCAATGAACTACACCATACATTTCAACTTTCTGACGTAATTATTCAGCAATGGCGCAACTGAAGTGATAAGAGGAGATCTTTTCTTGAGGGCACCACTGTGTTTGATGTGTCTAAAGGGAAGTTGGGAGAGATCAAACGAACAGACGCTGCACAGAAAAAAAATGGCATGTGACAATACTCACGAAGCTTCCAAGCCTCTGAGAAAGCGAATGCCGGGACGTCGCGAGCTCACCAGAACGTTTTTTAATAAAAACTTATCGAGCTGCTAGGCTCAGGTTTCAAAAGAGACTGGCACGGAATCAACTAGTAAACCAATAAGCTATCCCAACATGACAAGCTTAACAAGTGGACTGGCGTTTTTTACACCGGAAATAAATCTAAAGCTTTCGTAATGACAAAACTTGAATTCTGGTGTTAAGAAAAGACATTGGCACCTCCGTATCCCAAAAATGGAGAAGCGTGACTGCATTTTTAACACGTTGGCGACATTGCGTCCCACTGCTGGGACGCACCTTTTTTGCCGCGTGGGACATTGCGTCCCACTGCTGGGATGCGGCATGGGTAAAAAACCAATTTGAAAACGTTTCAAATTTTCAACAGCTACATATTGTACAGGAAGGCATTGTAGAATATACAGTAGCTGCAAAACTAACAGTTGTTTCATTGGGAGTATTTTACGGAGGATACAAAGGAAAGTGATTTCCTTAGGAAAAAAAGGTAATTTTGGATAAATAGAACTCAAGCTCCACATGTAGATAGCTAACGTGATAAGGTAACTTTCTACAATAGCAGATCTGGATCGAATCCAATTTACTGCCTTTGGCGCCAAAAAATTCCTTTTTTTGCGACCTCTTTCCCACGCTCCGCGTGTATGGGGCGGGAGTATTCCACGAAAATTAAGGGTTTAAATTGAAAGTAAAAAAACAGCAAAAATTTACTAGCTTCTGCATTGAATACTAGTCCTTTTGCAAAGTGTTTTGGTGTGTAAACGCTCTAGCATTCATGCGCATTCCTCAAAAATAGGGAAAAATTGCTTCGTCCCACGCGGCAGACACGCGAAAAGGCGCCTTGTCGCCAATGTGTTAATTGCGCCCGGCACCTAGGATTAGTTTCGCCGTGAGATGCTTCAGTTTAGAGGTAGCCTATGGTTGACTGTAGGCATTATTCCAATGTTTCTTTTTTCATGTCTTCTAAAGATATCCGCAGAGCAGAGAAAAGGAACAAATACTTCTTCAGTCATTCAACATTTACATTCACCAGCTTGCCTCTTCTTGTAAACTTAGCATGCTTAGATCTCTAGCTGTTTCATTTTTTTTTTGAGGTTTCCGTTACGGTTCACACCTAAAACCTGCCTGGAACAACAGGACCACGTATCTGAGAATTTTTGCGCATTCATCTCTGCGCCAGCGTTTTAGGCGTTTCGTGGTGTCGTGAAAACACTAGGTACGCTCGACGACAAGTGGAGCTGCCTCTTCTTCCACTGGTCGCTCAAACCTGCAACCGCTCAAAGAGTGCCCGCATAGTTGTGAACGCCTTCAAGCAATTACAGCGTCGAAGACATCGACAAGTACTTATAGTAGGAAAAAAAGAAGAGGGATTAACTCTTTTTTCTCCCGCTCTTTCCCTCAGAAAGCGGGGTCCTACAGCAGAAATAGGCCCTCAGAAAAACAACGTGCCAATCCATAATCTCCACGTTCTCCCTTGTTGTAACCTCGGCATGGTGTCGAATATTAAGTTGCTTCTGCCAAACGAGGTTGTTAGGTGAACCTTTTATTGGCCTAACGTTTCGACCTTCTCGTCTTCTTCAGAGGCCGAAGGTGCCCCGTGATCGAGCCAGCCTCTCGCGCGTCTGTTAGTTGGTTAGTAAGGACGAAAGGTTCGTCCTTACTAACCAACTAACAGACAGCGAGAGCTAGGCTCCGCACGGTGGCACCTTCGGCCTCTTATGGCCTCTGTGGAAGGCCCGAGAGGTCGAAACGTTAGCTAATAAAAGGTTCACATAACAACCTCGTTTGGCAGAAGCAACTTAATATTCAACATGCCAACTCCTTTTCGACAATTCAGTAAAAATCAAATCTCAAAAAGTGGGATGACCGGAGATAACAAGAAACTCAATAACATTAAAATCTATAGTATGCGCACTATTAGTGGACGGCGCAGCAGATGCTTAACACGATCCGAACATTCGAAATCATGTAAGTTCGAGATGTAGGAACATTTGAAAAAGCTATCGTCCACAGGAATGTTAGATTAGCATTTTAGCTGAACTAATACAAACTTATGGTAAACGATTTTATGAACTGACGCTTCGACTACAGCGCTCATCAAGGTTTGAAAGCCTTTCGAAATACGTTTTTACATTGCCACTATACGGCGGGTTCATTCTCCATTTACTAATTTTCTATTCACTTTTCTAATCCTGCTGAAGCACACCAAGCAGTAATACCTGCCGCCGAAGAAGCGGTTATCCCCTTAATTTTTCACCGTTGCTCAACAAGCTAGATAGGGTATTGCTCCTACTTCGCTGCGGACGGTTGGGCGTGTCAGCCAGTATGAGTGTGTCACCCTCTTTGAGCTGTTCTCTGCCTTTCTTTTGAAACGGGCATGCGACAAAAAGCAGTAAACACAATACATGGAAAGGCTATGCATACGTATTGTTCATTTTTGCTTGCTTGATGCAACTCTGCGAGAACGAGTTTGGCACCGCGCCAAACGCAGCCGCACGAACACGCCCAACCGTCAGCAATGAACTACACCATACATTTCAACTTTTTGACGTAATTATTCAGCAATGGCGCAACTGAAGTGATACAGCAAGATGAAGGATTCTTATTCTTGAAGAGGCACCACTGTGTTTGATGTGTCTAAGGCGAGTTGGGAGACTGATCAAAGACAGACGCGGCACGAAAAAAACAGAATGGACGTGACAATACTCAGTAGACTCCAAGCCTCTGACAACGCGATGCAGCGGAACGTCGCGAAGTCCCCAGAACGTTTTTTAATAAAAATTTCGCAGCTGCTAGGCTCACCGGCTTTTTTCAAAGAGACTTGGCACGGAATCACTAGTTATTAGCCATAGCGTATTCCCACAATGACAGCTTAACAATTGGACTTGGGTTTTATGCACCGGAATAATCTAAAGCTTTCGCATGACAATACTTGGAATTCTGGTGTATAAAAGAAAAGACACTTGGCACCTCGTATCCCGGGAAATGGAGACAGCCGTGATGATTTTAAGCACCGGTTGGCCGACATTGCGTCCCACTTGCTGGGGACGCACCTTTTTTTTGCGCGTGGAGACATTCGCGTCCCTGCTGGGATGCGGCATGGGTAAAAAACCAATTTGAAAACGTTTCAAATTTTCAACAGCTACATATTGTACAGGAAGGCATTGTAGAATATACAGTAGCTGCAAAACTAACAGTTGTTTCATTGGGAGTATTTTACGGAGGATACAAAGGAAAGTGATTTCCTTAGGAAAAAAAGGTAATATTTTGGATAAATAGAACGCAACCTCCAACATGCTAGATGCTACACGTTGAATAATGGGTACTTTCTACAAATAAGCAGAGTCTGGATCGATCCAATTTACATGCCTTTGGCCGCTCGAAAATGTTTCTTTTTTTTTTGCGACCGCTTTCCCCACGCTCCGACTAGGAGAACCGTGTATGGGCGGGAGTATTCCACGAAAATTAAGGGTTTAAATTGAAAGTAAAAAAACAGCAAAAATTTACTAGCTTCTGCATTGAATACTAGTCCTTTTGCAAGTGTTTTGGTGTGTAAACGCTCTAGCATTCATGCGCATTCCTCAAAAATAGGGAAAAATTGCTTCGTCCCACGCGGCAGACACGCGAAAGCGCTATGTTCGGCCAATGTGATTAATTGGCGCCCCACCTAGAATTTAGTTTTCCGTTGTGATGCTTCAGTTTAGAGCACTGCTACACTGCCTTGTGTGGACAACTACATGGATACAATTGTCCCCAGAGAACAATATCCTTCAGAAAAGAAGCAGCCGCCATGTTCAAGTGAAGTACGCGGCCACGCCTGTCCCACATCTTGGATATGGGGTGTAACTTACAACAAAGGCTCTATGCCACCGTCGGATTGAGGTACACATCGAGCAATTGCTAAATCCTTCAGGTTCTTCATTTAGCTTGAAACAGGCTTTCGCACCACGTAAGTTACCTACTCGAGCCAAAAAACCCCAAAGTGTGTGGATGGCCTGCCCAGCAGATGTACTACTATTTCCCCCTAATCTAAGAGCTCGGAACTTGGTTGTGTGCTGTTGTAGCACAGGACCACAGTGCAATACGAGAAAGGTTTGTACTCAAGCTTTGGAACGGCAATGTGGGAAAACGTTTCCCTCCAAAGGGTTCGGCCACTCCATCTCTTAACTAGGAGGAAAATTTGTTCACTCCCTTCAGGGATATTCCACCGTTCCATGGCTTAGGTGAAAATCTACTAGAATTGGGACCCATGCCAAAACAGCGTCAGACCGAGTCCCTGGCTCTTCGTTCAGAAGGAAAGCGCCCTATATTTGCCTTGCTTATAACGCCTAGTGCTGAGGATGATCCCCAAAAAGTGAGGCTAAAACTGGACATGAGAGCTATTCGAACTTAAGTTCTCCATGATTTCATGGCTACTCGCCAAATCAATCCACGTCATAATTCAAACCAATCGATCAATCTATCTTTAGTGAGAAATCTAGGTCACTGACCTATATAAACGAAATTTGGAAAAACTTCAAAGCGTACCTGCTTCTTTCCAAACAGCCGATTGAAAAGTGAGGAAATGGTTAACCCCATAATGAGTTGCAGTCACCTATAAATGGAAATCTAATGAATTTAGAGTATTTGTTCAACTTTTTTTGCAACCGTGCGCACGTCTAAGGATACGCGGCACTTGATATCGAACAATTTAACTGGACAATCAATAAATCAATGACGGGCACATCAAAAGGGTCCCATCAGCTGAGACAAAACGATCATCTGACAGGTGAGGGCCGCCATTCGAGGATGATGATACATGGAATGCGCCTGTGGTGGAAAGCGCCGACTCAACACGTGTATGTTCGATCGCAATCGGTCGCGATAGGACCGTCAGCTCATCGAATATCGCCGTCCTTTAAAATCTTTATCGTTTCGGTGGAGAATCTCTTTCCCTCTCCGTAAAAACAAATTCACAAAGAGGTTTCCAGCGAACCCTCCAGTTGAAATATCAAAAAACAAGCCGTAATTCTTCTGGAAATCCTTGATAGCCGAATAATTACTGCACGATTTTGCATGAAAAACGTCCCCGCCAAGAAGGAGATTGCCATTCCCAAAGAAACATAGCCTGTCACTAGAAACAGTACCGATAAGACAGCGAGTACTGCGAGAAATGATCCAGGACGAGAAGCGCGAAGAGGAGAGGTGAACAGCGCTGGTTGGCAGCAAAAACGCGCCGATGCCAACGCCACAGGTAACACTTCCCTGACTACCGTAATCTCCTCATTACATCACGGCACGTTGCACGTTGGGAATCTCAGCGAAGGGGGGGGGGGGGGGGTAGGGAAGGAGGTTATTTCAGGTCCTTTCTGTTTGGGAAGAAATTGACTTTTCTCCGTATTTCACGTGTCCTGTGCGCTAGACCCCATCCATTCACGCTCGATGGCAGTTTTTTCCCAAGAAAGGGTAGGAAGTAGGAGAAATTTAGGAATATGGTAAGTGAGATGGGAGGACGGGAAAGGGGTGTATCGGAGCAGGGAAATTTGGCGGAGAGTCGTATTCTATGGAAGTTCTCCCAGCGGGAGGACGTGCCCTGCCCTTGTTGTTGAGAGCACTTGATGCCACTCAGGGGTTCACCGTGGGTGGTAGTTGGATGGTTAACGCTTTTGCCCCCCTCCCTCCTTCTCTGAACAAAGTTTGGCTCAGGGAGGCAAGAGTCGAGTAGAGAATATAGAGACGCTCGTATAATATCTAGGGTCATGTTGGCGTAGGCATTTAGAAACAAACTCCATATATAGATCGCTTGTCGTAAGCAAGGGACTCCTCAGCAGGAGGGAGGGGGGGGGGGGGTGAGTCGTCTTTGGAACAAGAATTCTTCTCATTTTGATTATTCTCTTTTACATCTGATCTTTTGGCAACAGAATTTTTTCTGGCTGTCGACTTTTCGCGGTTTTTCCGTTCCACGTTAACGTGTGCTTTATACCTCCCCTTCCCCGTTCCACAAAGAGGAATTTTGGAAAAAAATGACATGAAATGAAGACTTGGAGGGAGTTCGCATTCTGCAAAAATATTTCCGGCTACAGAACGTGTCCTGATTATGGGGGCGGTTTGTTGCAACATCGTGAACCAGGGGAGGCGCAAGGAGGAAGTGGACCCCTTACCATGCATGCGGGTGTCAAATCCCGGGCTGATTCCTACTCGGACCGTGAATTCCTACTAGATTCGTCTGGGAGAACCCAGACTTGACTATCGGCCAGCCCCAGCAGGTTTGTACGGACCAAACGGCACATAAATGCCACCACGATTCTGAATGAAAGTGGGATAAGTGGCGCATCACAGAAAAAGTTGATCAGAGCAAAAGTACCAAATTTATCATATATCCTCCACTCCGGCAATAATATCCTGATTTCTGATATCTTGTACCGAAAACAGGAGGAAATAGGAAAAACATTGTCATATTATATATTCTCCCTAAATGTCCTTTCTCGACCCGAAAATTCCAACAACAAGAGGAGAGGAATGGGACGGGAGGGGATGATGGTCGATTAGCAATGCATGAGACATGAGGCTCTTCCCCTAGATGGCTTTCCCAGTCCCATTGTCGTAAGCTCCCCACTTGCTATGGATTACAATCGGAACTATATCCAGGTAGGTTATGCGTTAATCGTTATTGGATAGCTATCTGCCTGTGATCTGCCCCTGAAACTCCCATTTGGGGTTACGAAATTCCCCGAACTGAGGAACATTTTATCCAATAAAAAATCACGGTAAGTTCCGGTTTTCGAATGCATTATCACCTCCATCCCCAATTTTCCACCCCTCTCCCCTCAGTTTTATAGATCATTTAGTCTATGTAGGTGAGAGAGGCAGAGAACCCTGATTCTGGTAAGGACCTTTGAAAAGCGTGGCCCGTCTCCAGAATAGATCCTCGTTTAACTATAACTAACAGAGAATAATTGCTCCTAAAAACCGCAAGATGAGAAGATTTTGATAATGTAGTTAATGGGGAGGGGGACGAGGAGGGAGGGGGCAAAGGACGGAGGACCACTCACCAGCGCTTCCGTATCCCCTCCCCTGACTAGGGCTTAGCCTAAGGAATGCCATGTCTTTTATGCAGAATTATTACTTGGCGATTCTGGTAGTCTGTCCTCTTATCCTAAGCTTTATGCGGAATGGACAGAGAGGCACGGTGGTGTCCCCCCAACTGCGTCAGCATCAAAAAAAGATCAATATTTTTAAAATAAATAAATAATAAATTACAGATGGAGTCAATCGACGTGGAGCGGCGCCTCAACAGAATTCCACCTATCTGGCCTCAGAGACGAATTTTCTACGCGCTGCCGAAATAATGACAACCTATGCGTATGGAGAAACGTCGCATGATGACAAGGAAATCCAGGTGGGTTTCACAGCTGTGCCCAGATGGCCGCGCAGGAAGCAGGTTCCATTTGAGGCCACAATGACTCATTAAAGTTTTTCAAGCGCTAAATTCGGAACCATTTAGTGTCTCAATCCGGATATCGCGTGCAGAGTCGTAACTGAACAATTCTGAAGGCAGATGCTATTTGATAATAAGTGGGGATAATAGTCAAATTCCATTTCACCGTAATACAGGGTCACCAATGTGGCAACGACGCGTGCTGTCGCGTCGCAGCATTGGGACTAATTCGCTGGCGCAACGTTGTTTTTACTTCTCGTTCCTCTTTCCAGAAGTCCCTCCCCCTAATAAGACAGTTACAGACAGAACAATTACCATCGAATGCCCACCGACTAGCGCTGCTGCGCAACCGCGCACGGCTGTTCTTGACGAACACTTAATTTGTATGCACGAAGATTCCTAGCAGATAACAACAGTCCTTATCATTACGGACTGTCGGGGCGGCACAGCCGCGCTGCACTGTGACGCGACAGCGGCTGCGGCTCGGTGACGGTGAATCAGCTGATTTCGATGGAATTCGGCTGCAAATTCCTACTTTTTCAGCTCTTCAAGCTTCTAAAGTGGAAGGTGAGTTATTCTGAACAATTTTGAATTGTACTGGCTCTGATTTCCTTTATTTTTATGTCGATTATATGCTCCTTGTATTTTGCCTTATTTCAGGCATTTATTCAAATGGCTTGCATTCTTTCAGATTCATTCAGAGTCAGTACAATTTAAAATTGCTCAAAATAACTCACCTTCCACTTTCGAAGCTCGAAGAGTTGAAAAAGTGGGAATTCGCAGCCGAATTCCATGGAAATCAGCTGATTCGCCGTCACCGAGCCGCAGCCGCTGTCGCGTCACATTGCAGCGCGGCTGTGCCGCCCCGACAGTCCGTAATGATGAGGACTGTATACCACATATACTTACAACATTTTGTGACAAATGAGCGCGCTAACGGGGAGCGGCCATGAGAGCCGCTCCGCGTTTGCGCGCTCATTTGTCATAAAATGTTACTATTCCTCAGCAATCACTGGTATCTGTCATGTTTAAATACAATAATATTTACTAAATAATTAAGATAAATAGCTTGAAATTAAAAAGAGTTGAGTTTTGCTGACGTCATAAAGGGCCTGCGCTCAAACGTTTGGGGGGGG
>MU912407.1:4021-19791 GCA_036418165.1 Cooperia oncophora
GTCAGAGGTTTTTCTCTTCATTCCTGAGAGATGGTTTCAAATTGGCCTGCTAATACGTCGGTTTTTTCATGGAAGAAATTACCAAAATATACCCTTTTTGTAGGTTGAATGTAGTGAATCTTTTCACTTGAATAGCTGTAGCAACATGACACAACCTCGAAATTGTCTTAAGTTTTTGTGGAGGAGTTTGGGGGGGGGGACAATCTCGATTGTTTAGAACTGTTTTAGGCTCTGCGAAGGCGAGGAAGCCGAATGTTGGCCAATAAATTATGAAAATCTTTGACGGCTCAACCTATCCACATGCTTGAAAAAAACGTGACACAGTTCCAGAGTCAGTAGTCTTTTTTATTCTGAATAGCCTTTGAATTTTTCATGACGCGTAAATAACTTCCTTTTCTACTCGCAAGATTACGTTACGTCGTTACGTTTGCATTTCAACAAAAACCTCAACGTTTCGGTACCGGGGAACCCTGTCTAAATGCACTGATCCCTACCGATCGACCGCGCGAGGAGTCGGTGATGCTTTGGCCAGCTGATATTTTGGACCAGCGAATCCGGTCGGCTCAATTAATATAGCGATTTTGCCACTAATGCATCTTCCGCATAATATAAGGCTTCCGATCATAAAATCAAATCATTTCATGGCTATTATCGTTTTTCTGCTCATCTGCAGTCCATTGCTATGCCTCAGTTGCCATCCTGGCACACCAAAATCATGGAAACCGGCGACAAAAGGAGCCAAAACGCGAAACGTGGAGGAACCAGTACGAGCTGCGGACTACGAACCTTTCAATGATTACGGTATGTGCAGTTCTGGTGCAATTTGTTTGTGTTGATTTCCTCAATTACATTTTCAGAAGCGCTTCCCTCTAACTGGGAAGAATACGATGGAGAGGGACCACAGAAAGGAGGACGTCCGGCGACTGCGGTCTCGAAACCAAGAAGAAAATTGAAGAAGGCAGTGTCTAGGATAACCCCATTCCATCGGACTCAAAGGCGTCGATGCTCGGAGGGAACCGTTTCCCATTGAAATGTCGAGGAATGACATAAAACAAACCCAACACCATCGATATCGACGACATCGATCCCGTTGACATTGACGACAACCACTTCTGAACTACCTGGTTTGTGAGTTGCAGAGTTCGATGTCCTAATCCCAGCATTGCACACATACTGAAGACTCCAGGCTGTAATTGGAGATGGTTGTGATACTCCGAAGTTCAAGCTCATTTCGTAGTTAGCAAAACCGTACAGTAGCTAGCTGGAATTCCTCTCTTGTTCGTGCGAGGAAGACTTCCGCCACAGGGACGAGCAGGTATCGGCTAATGCCGTTTGGACTCCAGCAACTTCGGCACCGAGCTCATTTTTAAATTACCTAAGTCGCCAAACCCGCTGAAAATATGTACACAAGGGTTATTTACCATCCTGATTACAATTATGACACTCATTCTTGGCGCTGGCGCCAAGGGATGACACTACGATTACCTCTTGGGCTTTAGCGGAGCGCAGGTAATCGTAGTGTCATCCATTAGCGCCAGCGGCAAGAGTGAATGTCATATTCGTAATCAGGATGTTAAACTACCCCTACATACAAGTTTTTAGCGGATTTGGTAACTTAGGCAATTTAAAAATGAGCTCGGTGCCGAAGTTGCTGGAGTCCAAACGGCATTAGCCGCCACATACTATGCTATCACACATAGGTCTACTTGAAGGTAGAAAATTGGCTGTGCTTTAGGCTCGAAGGCTGTAGTGTGGCGGCTCAGGAGGGGCGGTGGGGTCGTAAACCGCAAGTCCGGCGAGCACCTGAACAGGCAAAGTGTCGTCATTGAGCTGTAAGGCGAAACCGGCGCTGTAGGAAACTAGAGAATGTGGTTGCAGGACATGGTATGAGAATTAAAATAATTAAGTAGTAATATAAGAATTACGCCATAGTTTTGAGTTGATGACTAAATAATGCAAACATAGATCCTCTAGTATGGGCCTCTGTAACCTTATAAAACCTCTGCTGCACGGCAAAAACATTAGAAGTTAAATCACCCTTTCACTTCCTGCGTGGGCAACGAGCTGATGCACGGCGCACACTCAGAGCAAATCGTCGAGATAACTAAGTGCCTTTCACTCACTCAATAACGCTAATAGGGTTTGAAGGATGGTGAGGTTCTCCGATATGAGTATTTCACGATGTCACAGAAGGAGGCAGACTTTTTGAGTGGTCAGAATCCCGCCAAAATCCATCTGAATGTCTTTTTACTCGCCAGTCTTCAGAAAATCGGTAATCTGTTTTTTCTGGGTTTAGAGGAAATATTCGTTTTGTGAAAATGATAAAGCATAAAAACTCGCGTGCGCTTTGCCAATGACCCATCTAAAAACGTCTGGAAAGTCTTCGCCGTTGATCGATCCCTTTAGCGGGATGCGGTCCGCATTCTACTTCCATTCAGAATCAAGGTTTATTGAATGCGATGTGGCCTATATGATGACTTGCGGGGGCCAGTCTAGTGTTCAAGTCAGTGTTTTTGTCCTCCCAGACGAATCTTACCAATTTACCGTCCCCGGAGGGTAGAAGGCTTGGTTGGCCTGGGCGGGAGTCGACCCGGGATTTGAACCCAGGACCGCGCGAGTGGTGAGTGCGCCGCTTATCGCCACCTCCGCTAAAAAACATCCAAAATATTTGTGAAACAGGAGAAGGTTCACATTACTGGTAAAAAGAAAACGCAAGATTCAGATTTTTGGCAACAAGAAAACGCAATATCAGAGTCATCTCTTCCACTCCCCAGTCCCACACCTGAAAAACTTATTACCCTCTGACGGAGCATTGGGTCTTTTAGCTTGCCGTTTTCTACCATTTTACCCTTCCCTAATTCTGCTCCTGTCTATTACAACAATTCTACTCCTGCGCTATTTTGAGCTGGCATAGCAACGGAGCTGCAGCGATTGCAGATCGTTACTTATCCAAACCTTTCGTTAGAGCAAACAGGCGCAGTTTGACGACGGGAGGGCGGGGGGTAGCGTTTCGCATTTGGCTACTTACCATCGACGTGTCGACCTATCTAGACAGCCTCTTCTCGAGTTGACAGGTTTTACCATGATGGCTTGACGCTTGCTCCAGCTTCACAAGAGTTCACAGGTTTCACCAGAGTGAGACTTGTAAACCGGAACTAGTGAAGCAACGGAAGTACGAAATGCCCTCCCCCACCACCCGGCGCCGAGCTGCGCCGTGCCAGCAGTAGCCAGGAGGGTCGTATCCGGCACGTTGGATACAGGGTGTTGCAGTGACACTGCTATTTCCACTGCGATCTCGGGATGGGTCTTTTACGTTGAAATAGCGGGATATCAGTGTTCTCGTTGTTGAAGTCCGGCACTATAGTTACGTCTGCGTAATTAGAAAAGGTGTTAGGCCGATAGAAGTACCAAGGTGAAACTCCTTATTGTACTTTTGCCTGTCGTTTCATTTTGACCATCTTCACTGGTAATAGACGTGCTTAGGAACGAACACGTGCTTGACGGTACATTCCTAGGCCGAATACGCCGTTAGGCCTCGATGAAGACGATCTCCTAGTCAAAACTCATAAGCTCAGAGGCATTCGCATGAGTATTCCAGTACATAGCAGTATGTACTCTGTAGAAATGAAAATCTTTTGTTGGCTTGATTGTCTCACAATGGCACTCCAAAGGTTCGACGCATCTGCTTAGACAATTAGCAGATGTCAAACCTTATACAACACTGTTGTTACTTAAACAACCAACGCTTGTCTGAGTACTTTCGTTTTCAGCATGCCAACAATGTGCAACACCTCCGCACTCGATGCAGCAATGCCTAGAAAGAATGTTCACCTATGCAATCGCACATGTCAATCATCGAAGGCTGTGCTGTGGCTGAACTATCGTGTTCGGAGCAGGTGCACGGTGTGGGCATCGAGAGCTCCGATGGCAATCGCAGGAAGCACGACGTTGAAGAGGCTCGCCTAGCACGTTGTTCTCAGGGAAAATGGCACGTGGACACCTCCATCGGAATACGAGACATCGAAAATATTGTATGCTTTGTTGGTTCCTCTGATTCACCGACTAATGTGTTTTGGGCATCATAGTAAAGGAGATCATTCGGAAAAGAAAGAACAAGTTAGCAAAACATCAGTTCATAGACCTAGAGATGTCTTTTTAATTTAATGTCACGTTCTATATTCAAATTATTCTTGATCTTATTCATTCTCCATATAAAGTATTTGCACAGACTTATGTAGCTGCACCCCTGCAATGGCAAAGTTCTACCACAGATCTTCACTGCATAAGGGAGCCTCATGTCACAGGGGTTCTAGCGCACTTGCGTTTAAGCGCTACACAGAGCAAAAGGGTGTTCTTATGGTTGGTCAGTTTCGGCTTTGTAGTTTCTAGAAGGATGCCAGAAACTCGGTTAAGAGGGCAGAGGGCGGTCTTTGAGGCACTTTTTCGTCACCGACGTGCTCTGATCGTGGCTCCTTCGAGCGGAGAAAGGTAGGCACCCACGGCTGTTGGTGGTGATGGTGAGAGTCACGATGCCTAGCGGTCGTCATTCGCTAAAAGCGACCACCCCCCCCACTGCTGGATGAAGATGAAGGCCAATGAAAGATGCAACAGCGTCTTTAATATCTCTCATGTTCTTTTTTTCATCCTTTGTCTGTAGTCCCTCGCCGCCCTTTCTTTGCCTCTAGCTGCTAAATGTGCTCCGTGAGCAAACGAACAGGGAAAAGTGTTTAATTGTCATATTGAGGGCAGTTTTGTGGGAAAACTAGCACTTTAAGGAACCTCCACGATGAACCTGAGTATGTGCTGGTTTACGTGCCCATAGAGAAAAAAAGGAGGACAAAGGCGTCAAATAAGGCCCTACTTGTTCCGAACAAAGAGACAAAGAATTGGTGTAGATTTCGGGGAAGAGATCAGGGAAAGCAGCGAAAGAGCATGCAAAGAAGCAAGACAGCAGATGGACATCTATAAAGGGGCCGAGTTACTTAAAGACACATAGGTACGATCACACATACATAGTTTGGGTGTGCGTGACTATCAGCCCCCAGCTGTCGAAGCGTAGCGGTTTCCCCGTCCTACATGCGCAGGAATGGAGATACAGGACCGTGAAACACGCTAATTCCTCCATGCTCCGCCCAATACCTTTTGCGGCGCAGACTCCCGTTCATGCTAACATCCGTCGTAAGCGCGCGTGTCGCGTGCGGCTCTCTTGGCACTTTGCCAAGTCCTGTAATTGCGCTTTGGAATACAAGTAAAACGCAATTTCCTGATAAACATTTTAGGTGCTGCAAAATAAGAACCGAAGATGATGACGAGGGCCAGAACTCAAGAGCAACTGTGCTGCTTCTGCAATATCCCTCGGAGGCCGCGCATTCCCACAAAACATGAAAATAAAAACGGCCTAAGCGTCCCACTCGTTAGTTTAAGTATTTCTATGGCTTTGGAGCCGGATTCGCGCCGGATCGCAGAAATTTACACGCGATTTTAATTAATTTGCATTAATTTTTTTTGTTTTATTTACATCTACATTCGTTGTTCTTCATTTCTAGCCTTTGTCATCTTCATCACCTTCTATTCGGACTTTGAAGCATGAGCAACACCTCAAATGTTATTCGCATCAGGAAATTGCGTTTTGCTTGTATTAAACTAACGAGTGGGCCGTTTTTATTTTCATGTTTTGTGGGAATGCGCGGCCTCTGAGGGATGTTGCAGAAGCAGCACAGTTGCTCTTGAGTTCTAGCCCTCGTCATCATCTTCGGCTTTATTTTGCAGCACCACGAATGCTACCCGCATCAGAAAATTGCATTGTTCCACGGTCCTGTATCTCCATTCGTGCGCATGTTAGGTAGGGAAAACCGCTACGCTTCGATATAGCGGGGGGGGGAGGGCTGTAGTCACACCCAAACTATGTGTGACCGTACCATGTGTCCTTATGGAACTCTGTGTCTTACCGCAGCTACCTTACAACTTTGACGTGAAACTTATACAGGGTTATTCGCTGCAGTACAATCTCTTCTTACGAAAAGCCTAGATAATTACAAGTCATCGTGCTGAATGTACCTTCAACGAGACGCGAATGCTGACCATAAGCGAAGCAGAAGGCGAAGACACGGCGAGCCGACATCAAAAATGGGAGAAGAAGGCCAGCCGAATTACAAAGGAGCAAAATTTGAGCATAGCACCATGCAGGGATTCCTAACTTCATAGAGGTGTGAAGAAAGGAAATGGGCAGATTATGCTCGAGTCACAAGCCGTTTACATCCTGACTTTCGAAGACTGTATGGCACATCCTAATCGGTTGCTAACCTGGATAGTATACGGATACTGCATTGAGATATATTCCTTTCGCGCCTTCAGATACAAAATGCCTTCATTCTCTGTTGAACAACCGGCTGAACAAATTTATGAATGCTTTCGGCGATGTTCATGGGGAATACGATTTCCAGATGCGGCTCGAGGCAACGTCTGGATTTGATGGGCAGTTTCCACTTTTATGAGTGAAGGGTGCTCGAAGAATTGACCACAATCCCACCTGGTCGGTTCGTCCACTGAGATCAGTCTGTAACGAGTTTACTGAAAATATTAACCTCTCAATCTACTATGACTGAAAACTGGTTTCATGAACAGCATTACCTCCCTTTAGACACCCATTTCTGCATCCATGAAAGGGACTACTAGATCAATGCGTGAATTAGTGCCGGATACATGGAATGGAGCTCGAAGCCATTCAGTTCACGTTGAATGGATCTGGTGTTACCCGCAGAAGGTGATTAACGGTATTAGCTATATAGCAACTGAAAAATGTCTGTTATACGCGCTATACGATAATACGCTCATTATCCCTGTAAATGAGAGATGGACTGGAGGGGGGGGGGCTAGTCCACCATTGTTGCGGACTTAGGATGCCATCAATTGAAAAAGAAATTCTAATCCCCCGTCCACTCGCTCTCGTTTGCAAGGACAATTAGTGTATGTACGACTGACGGTGCGGTTGGGATTATAAATGGTTAATGCTAACTGACTCGGCGATTAAACAAGAAATACGCGAGGAGAACATGAATGGTGGATGTAAGGCCAGGTTTCTACAGAATGCACCTTTGAGATGAGTGAAGTGACGGTGTTGGTACGACTACCCGAAAATTCCCACTTCCATTTCAAACCTTCTCTCCCCAGCTACCATACTGTTTGCCGCAACTCTGTTCCAGTTTCGTTTGAACTTTTTCGGTTTATTCCATCTCACCAAGAATGGCGTCGGCAAAGAAAGTAGCCAGAACCAGCAGCTAATGTCAGCTATCAAGACATTTATTCTAGAGTCGCAGTCAACTATAGGAAAGGGGACGGAGTATAGAGCACGTGAATTGGGAAAAATTGTGGAAAGTCAGCAACCGGAACTATTTTTTCGCTGTCGGGAAAATTATTTTAATGCCAGATATTATCTCCGTTTATTAAGCAATGAGTTTTCCTCTCTGCTAGGCGAAAGGCACTGAACGAGAGAAACCGTTTGAAAAGTTTTAATTCGTCTTTATCTAACTTTATTCTAAGACACATGGTACGATCACACATAGTTTGGGTGTGCGTGACTATTCAGCCCCCAGCTGTCGAAGCGTAGTGGTTTCCCCGTCCGAATATACATGTAGATACGGACCTTGAAACACACTAATTCCTCCATGCTCCACGTCCGCGCAGCGCGTGTCGCGCGCAGCTCTTGGCACTTTGCCAAGTCCTGTAATTGCGCTTTGGAATACAAGTAAAACGCAATTTCCTGATGCGGATAACATTTGAGGTGTTGCTCATGCTGCAAAGTCCGAATCGAAGATGATGAAGGCGACAAAGGCTAGAACTGAAGATAACGAAGATATTTTGTGGGAATGCGCGGCCTTCGAGGGATATTGCGGAAGCACCTGTAAGTTTTTGAGGCACGAACGTCTCGCACGACTCGGAAATCCCTGGCACAGAACCTGCTCTGATCGAGATTGGAGAACACAGAGAGCCTTACTACCGGCGAATATTCTGAACAATTTTTTTCGCGTCTAGACAGTATAGCCACAGAAATTCGGAATCCATTCGATCAATACGTGACTTGATTCACCTCATCTAAATATTCATATTTCCCATTCTTTACTTCAGAACTCAGTGTGAAAGTGAAAATGTTTCCTTCCCATGCGCATCATGCGACCATTCATTATGGTCGTTCCTTTCGAAGACATTGGGGACGACATTTCAGTTGCCGCTCCAAATAAAATAGGAAGGATAAATAAGCGGTCAATCACGAAAAAATGTTAGGAGCGCGATCTTGAGCACCTCACTCTCGATAATCAGAGAAATCAAGAGAAAAGAGCGACATATAGTTAAGATAAAGTTCATCAGATTACTCATCTGCCATCGTGATGTCATTCGGAGAAATCATCTTATGGGCATTAGCACATGATACACCCACTTTGAGGTCGAAGCGAAACACTTCCTTGACAATGAGTGCACGCTGAACATTGCGCCATAGCACATGCATTGGTATGGGATGTTGTGGTCGAGCCTGAAGACCCCCCCTTTTTTGGGGGTTCGGGCACGACCGCCCCTCCCCCCTTCTTTTACAAGCCGTTCTGTTTTTTTCGCACTCAAATGACAACTATGAAAGCCCTACTATGAAATCTACTGTATAAGGTGCCCATATCAAATGGATCCGGACCTGAAAGTCATTGACAAATATGAACAACTACAAGAGAGATTGCAAACAAAAACGGTACAATCGTATTACGGAACTCGATATGAACTTGTTTCGAGCTCGTTTGAAACCACACATGGTAATAATAACGAGTCTCGCGATTATAATCAATAGCATTTCCGTAACCTGAGGTGGACTCCCTCTCTGGGAGCGGCCATCAGCGACCACAGTGTTAACAACGTCTATTCCCAAGATTGAGGACGAGGAAAAGAGAAAGTTAGGCTTGTCTCACTACGTAACAGTTATACAAACGCGCCGTAAAAATGCATTAGCCTATACTGGAGAGGTAGCCAAAGATAATCGCAATGTAATTTGACGGCGTGACCGAGACATTATTCGGCATAGTTAGCCATGGAGCTGAGAATTTCAGCTATGAGGTGTCTTGAAGGACGCATAACTTCCTCATAAAGCGACCGTGGAAGATGAGACGTACTCGTGTCAGAGAAGTTTGCACTTTCCCAATACTAAAAGTTTATAACTCGAAAAATCAGAACAGAAAATCTGCCACTTGTGATCTCGGTGGTGATGGTTCAACCGAACAGTTTGACATCAATCATATTTTTGATAACTCAACATTCACAAATATAGAATGGTTTCGACGGTGAAGATTATCTCTTTCGAAAAACCTCTGCTGTCTGAACTCTCCGGATTTCAATAAGATCTCGCTAATGGGATTCTTGAGGAACACTCACTGGCGCGAAAAACCCGTTCCTGATGTCCGTTTCAAGTGAGATGTTCGAAATAACGAGGAATGCTGCAAAACGTTCTCTGGTGTGCAGGCAGAGCCAGGATATGGTCTTAGTCGCCGATCACGCCAGACTTTGGAGCGCACAACGTCAACATGAGTCTGCGAGAGTGATGAGGTGCAAGTGATTTGCGTAAGTCGTCCACGAGCATAGATTTCGTAGATTCAGGAGTCCATGGAAGCGTGCATCTGTTTTACAGTGTTCCCTGTGCGGATGATGTAGCGTGTCCGTGTCGACGCCGCCAGATCTGTGCTCCGCCAGTTGCTGATTCCGATGAAGGAAACCAAGTGCTGGAAAACTTCTGATACGAAGGTATGGTAGTCCGCCGTTTGTCGAAAAAAACATGTTGGCTCATTCGAAGCGGTGCTCGCAACGAATCAAGAGTATATGTACTGTTACGTCATAAACGTTGACTCGACATGTTCGACTTAACAATGAATTCCAGATTATTTCGAAGTATTGATGTTAAAGTTGACATTTTTTCCACATATCGATTCTCGTACGAACAAGTTCTACACAGAGCATCTTACACTGACACCATCTTGCGCTGCTCGATACATGCTACCGCAACTCATTTACACCCCCCTCTCTCTTGCGCAAATACGACCCCGCCCTATGGATTCCCCAACCCATCTGTGCCCTATTGTATGCAAAATGCTTGTGAGAATACTCATGATATAGTTAAACGAAAAAACGTAATTCAACGCCAACGCTCGGGTGAGAGGAGCGCTGGCGAGTTAAGGAGATACCAGTTAGCACGAGAAGGCTGTGGGTCGGACTGCTGATTCAACTCTGAAGGGCCTCTACGACATCATAGGTGTTTGGGGCTATTCGGGGTGTTAAGGATGTCCATGTATACCTCTCCACACACCGTGTCGAGCAAACTACAACACCGGAATCCCCTTTGCTGACTAGAGAGCCATTTCAGCGGACGCAGTCACTGATGGTTGAGCAGAAAGTGAAGGTCATTGGGGCTCAAAAACGCTTTCGAGCTGCCATCACTGCTTGTAGAGTCATCACCTGTTCGGATACCTCGCTCAAATGGAGTGCAGGGACCAATGGAGACGCCGAATGAAGTCGCCGCAACGCCAAACAGTCTGAGCTCTATGTGGGTGTGCGCCCTAAACTCCGCTAGTCCTTC
The DNA here is from genome assembly GCA_036418165.1 of Cooperia oncophora. Lineage (NCBI taxonomy): Eukaryota > Metazoa > Nematoda > Chromadorea > Rhabditida > Trichostrongylidae > Cooperia > Cooperia oncophora. The sequence continues at coordinate 14,625 of MU912407.1, forward strand.
TGTAGTACACATGGCGGCACGTTATTTATTCAAAACCCTTCGAAAAAATACTCCATTAGAAGCTCTTGTGTTGCCCGTTGTATATATTCAAGGTCCGTGTCTGAAGTTTCACGGTTAGGCGGTCCCCAAGATGGTCGAACGCGTATAGCGGCGGCTGATCAAGGTGAGCCTAACTCTATTGACTGACTCCGTTGGATGCTTTATCAATCTATGAAGTTGCCCTGAGGATTGTTGAGGCGCCTCAGCGGGCAAGTAACATTGTTTTTGCCCATTTCAGGCTCTGACGCAGGAGAAGACGTCGCAGTGTAGGCCTAATAAAGCCATCAAACTTTTCTGCAAGCCTGAAGAATTACGAGATTATAATGACTGTGGATTATATCAAATGAAGAGGGGTTACCCACCGTCCGCGTGGAAAGTTCTGCAAGAGATCGCGTTCATCGAATAGTATAAATAACTTACCATAGCACGTTGTTTTGAACGCGTTGCACCCTACGTTTTATTCAGCTTTCATTTGTCTTTTTTCATTGTCATGGGAGAGAAGGTGAAGGGTGGCACGCACTAGGTGAACCTCCAAATTATACCTTTCTCGCTAATGCACGCATGCAGCATGTTTGCCACCAATGGAGAATGCAATTTAGTTCTCAGCAAATTCACCTTAAAAGGTTATTCAGAGGGGACACACCACCTTCAGGTTCACTTAAGAGTTTGCACAAATTTCCCACAAGGCTATTGTTTTCAGTTTTTAGTTTCGCCTTGGCTAATGTTACATAATCCATGGTCACGACCATGGTGCATGGGCTCGAGCTAGGAATTTTACTATGAGTACATTCCATATTATTAATTGAACGTTTTGCTATGTTTCGTTAACAACCTGTGCTTGTCAATTACGCGTCGGTGATCCTTCATAAAGCCATATGTTCGGGGCCAGCTCGACTCAACGAGGGGGTTCATTTTGCATTTTTGCTGCTTCAGTTGTTCCAGTTCACAAGTCTTGCTCTGGTGAAACCTGTGAATCCTTGTGAAGCCGGAGTAAGATCGTCCAGTCACCAAACCAAAACCTGACAGTTCTTGTAAGCTCTCTAGAAGTCGTCGACTCGTCGACTGGAAGTAACAAAAGTGCAAATGCCCGCGGAGAAGCTGCCCCTATGTTCAGCTCAATGGCCTCAGAGAGCAACATATGTCGTAGTTCTGGGCGCAACATACTAAACTTTCTCATAATTCGCCCCAGTGGAATAAAAGTAATCAACGAAATGCGCCCCAACTGAACACTTATCAAGGCCACTTTTGGGTGATTACAAAAATCTCGACTCACTTCAGAACATGTGGTGGTTTTTTTTCGAAGACTGGACCACAAAAATGTCACAGCCGTTGACCTTAGACTTGCTCCGTTGACATGAGCCCGGTCGGGTCTAAAGCCGTCAGAGAGCAATGAAGAGACGAACTTGTTCTTGACAGCTGGACATTCGTGCTTCCTCTTCATTTGAGGATTTTCAACGATCTTCTAAAAGAAATTCGAGTTTTCTCACATAGAAATCTGCCGCTCTCACATTAACGTCCCTATGGCGGGCTTGAACTCTGCACCCTCAGGGCATGCAGGTGGTGATTACGCAGCCTCTCGGCGAAAACAGGTTGGAAATATTACCGCTAAAGGGCGGATTCTTGCTAAAGCACGAGAGGGCTGAGAGGTTTCATAAACACATCGCCAACGGCACCAGTTCCGACACCCCTTCTTGTGTTCTCTGATTACATCTGCTCTTTTTCACATTGTCAGTTTGAGTTTTCTAAGGCTTTCGGGTACCTTCAGGTCCCACAGGTGAAAAGCGAACTTTTTGAAAAAATGTTGGGCTTCTCACGTGTGTGTGAGACCTTTCGGACCATTTTGAAAAGAAAAGGAAAGCAGCATGCTCACTCTTCCATTTGAGCTGTTTCCGTATTGTATGTATGTACTAGCAAACAAAACAATGTCAATTACAACGCCTTTCTATCGCTCACTTCAACAAGTAATAGAGTTGAAAATCTAGCCAAAGTCTTCCGTTGTACCATCATCACTTCCTTTCGGGGTGGCCTAAGTAAGGGGCTGGGGGGGGGCAGGGTTCTAAAGCGAATTTCATAATCCCGAGGCGAATTTAATAATCCTGAGGCGCATTTTCTCTACTGGCTGCGCTGTTTTATTGCATTCTCTGTACCCTTTCTGCTGATGGAGAACCAATTTTATATACATGTAAAAAATTCCTGATCGAGGAGCGATCGCGCGCCTGCCTGGAGTGAGCGATTTTCTAGAACCGACTGAACATGACACTGAAGGCTTCTGAAGATGCTGAAATTCTCCGAAAAGGTGAAGCCCTTCAATGTAGAGCCGAAAAGGTCATGCCATAAGAAGGAGTTGAGAAGAAGAATGCTCCTAACGATCAAATGAAGTGCGCCAATAAGCAAAAATTGAAATGAGTCTGTTCGTAGAGCGTAAGTAGCCTATAACGAAAGCTAAAAGGAGGTATACGCAGAAGAAAGCAGTCGAAATGAAATACGAAGTTAAAAACCAAAAACTAAGAGCGTGAGTAAACCATAACTGCCAATGAGAACACCCTCAACCAGTTTGCTTATAAATTTATGCAGTTAATATACAGTTAATATTTGCAACCTATGAATTTGTTCCCGTAACACATGCAGAAATTCTACTCATAAAAAAGCCCTCCTTATAGCAATTACTCAGAATTGTTCTTATCATAATAACTTTGCAAACGAATCTATTAGGTTGTCCGGAAAGTTCTCAGCGTTTTGGGTGTTTCACTTTAAACGATCGTAACTTTTTTAATACTCATCGGATTTAATCGAAATAGGCACCATTCGAATCAGCACACTTTTGCCAATGTGACAGCAGTCGAGAAATCCCATCAAAGTAAAAACTGGGTGGTCGAAAATTCACGAAATCCACGAAGGCTTTTTTGCCTGGTCCTGATTGATGAAGTATTTTCCAGCAAGGGAGTTCTGAAAATGTTAGAAAAGGTGATAGTCGGTTGGCGAAAGGTCTGAAGAATATGGCGGTTGAGGTAGAACTTCAACCCCCAATTCGTTCAATTTATGGATAGTGATTTGTGAAACGTGTGGGCGGGCGTTGTCATGCAAAGGAATCGGACCCTTTCTTTTGATAAGTGTTGGCTGCATCTGACAAAATTTTCGGTACAATTCGTCGATTTCTTCACAGTAGGGTTCTGCTGTGATGGTTTGGCCTGGAAAAAGTTATAGTGGATCACACCAGCCGATGACCACCAAGCCGTGACCAGAATCTTTTTTCGTGAGGGTTCGGCTTTGAAAATTACCTCGGTGGTTCGTCGAAATCCAACCACTGTCCGGAACGTCTCCTGTTATCATACATGACCCATTTTTCATCACAGGTGACAATTCGGCCCAAAAACAGGTCGTTTCTGCTGCGCAAAAGCAATGCAGAAGGAACCTCGAGACGTGCCGATTCCTGCCGGTCACTCCGATTGTGGGGCACCCAATTGTCGAGTTTTTTCACCTTCCCAATGCGTTCCAGACCATCTGCAACAGTGGATTTGCCAAGGCCTAGCTCTTCTGCTATCTCTCGAACTGTTTGGGATGGGTCAGCCTCCAAAATCCCCCTAAAATCCTCGTCAGATATTGCTTTAGGTCGACCGCTATGAGGTTCATCTTCAAGGCTGAAATCTCCAGAACGAAATTTGTTGAGCCATTGCCGCACAGTGCTTTCTCTAGCACTATTGGGCCCCCACACCTGGTTAATTTGTTGAGCTGTTTCGATTGCGGATTGCCCCAATTTATAGTCGAAGAAAAATCGTCCGAAGTGCTCTTTTCACATGCTTGAAAAAATCTTGAAAAAAGGGGGTTTATCAAGCAATGGTGAAACGGCAATTATACCATCAGATAGCGCAAGAAATTCTCTACAGGATGTGCTACTGAGAAGCAAGGCAGAATGAGTTTTTAATCAGCAGTGAATGTACAAAAAATAGGTGCACAAAACGCTGAGAACTTTCCGGACAACCTAATATAAAAAACTGGCAAATTCGTTACCGTGTGGATATGATCGATCGTGCTGAATCCTCTTCGGCCCTGCTTGCTCGCATGGCTGTCCTTCGTCTAGTGTTCTGCCAATCCTGTTCAGGATGACTCGTGTGAAGAGTTTGTAGACTACAGACAGCAGGCAGATTGGGCGATAATTGCCAATGTCGTACAGGTCTCCCTTCTTGTACAGCAACACAGTCTTGCTGGTTTTCCACGAGGTGGGTACCTTGCATTCCGACAGGTAGCGCGTGAAGAGTCGAGCCAGAGTTTTGACAAGAACTGGCGGAAGATTCTTCAGATGTTCGGGTCTGATCCTGTCGGGACCGGGTGCCGTACAATTCCTCACCGACGAGATGGCATGTCGGAAGGTGTGCGACAAGCCTTTCGTATTCCTCGTCGATGTTGTCGATTATGGAATCCTCCCAGAGCCCAGCGAGAGAAGTGAAGTGATCCCAGTTGATGACGGTCTTGGGGCTTCGCTTCTTGAACTTTGCGGCTCTCTCTCCTCGCATCGAAAAGCGGAATCTTGCGCGAAGGAGACGGTGGTCGGATCCCGTGTAGAACTTAGGAACAACAGCGACATCGGTCAGGCAAAACCTTCGATTGAAGATGATGTGGTCGATCTCGTTATGGAATTGTCCACCAGGAGACTCCCATGTCCAGCGTAGAGAGTAGGGCTTCTGGAACTGCGAGTTACCATGGATGGTATGGGTCGACATGATAAACTCAGACAGCCTTTCACCCTGCTCATTCCACTCCGTTCCGTGAGTTCCGATGTGAAGTTCTTCAGCCGTTCTTCTTGGTCCGATCTTAGCGTTGAAATCACCGACGATGACCTTGAAGAAGGTATGATCTTCCTTGTAGAACTTCTCCAATTCCATATAGAACGCTTCGAGCTCATCCTCGTCGTAGCTTGATGTTGGTGCGTAGGCGACGAAGATTGTCAAAGCTGGAGTTGAACCACATCTTCTCAATCGCAAACGTCCGATTCGGGTCGTCAGATTTTCGTACGAATCGATGTTCATGGCCAAGTGCGTGTTGACGAGGACGCCCACACCGCCAACGCCTCTGCTGTCGCATGTTCCGAGGAACAGTTCTTCTCCAGTCTCGTATACGGCGTGTAGCGGGC
>MU912407.1:22564-46691 GCA_036418165.1 Cooperia oncophora
GCCGGAGTTACGCTGCTGAACTGGTGAACGCTGCTAAAAAGTATTAATGTAGCCTCACCGTCGCAATAGCGCTCCAGTGCTATAGGCGGTAACGCAGACGCAACCATAGAGGGGTACCAATCGGCGTCGAGTTTGTGTTTTAGGAGAGAGGATAGGAGAGTAGTATTTTAAAAGCCTGAGTAATTACTCGCGATATAATAGCTTAGCTGTTGCGCAACCGCACTGCGAACCTTTTTATTTTATGACCCCTAGTCACACCGTTGCAAAGAAGGATGTGACACGTCTGCGTGCATCTGCGTTTGCGACGCGCGCATCGCAAAGTCGGGCCTGATAAAGATGGGAGGATTCTGGATGAGGTAACCGTTCCTCATGAAATACAAAAACCATCTTCCTATAAAGCGTTCGGTTCACCCACCCCGTGCTCCCTCCTCCTCCCTCTTATTATGGGCTTCCTTATGTTTACCGCTCAAATTCGTTTGCTAGCACCTTGCAAAACTAGAAACTCGCGCAAAAGCTGCAAAATATTGGCAACTATCTTTCAACGGTTATGCTAGCAGGTATCAACTGCATCGTATAACGTCGGCATACCGAATATTGTATGGAAATGGCATCGTTCCATAGCGTATCACATAGTACATATCATTACCCAATAGGACTCTACAGCGTGGGGAAAATCCAACATCTCACTACCATATCGGCATCAACTCCCAGGAATTGGTTCCGAAAATAAATATTATTTACTGCAAACACAACAATCCGAGAAATATTGCTTTTTCCAAAACAGTGGTTGTTAGCCCTAACGCAGTTCTTTCACAGACGCAACTCTTGCGAGTGGTGATCATCACTTCGTCCCAAAATACCAAAAGCACTTCTTTGAGAAAGCTCAATTTCGGACGACTGGTGTAGCCTACTTTTCTCTCTAGGTTGTTCTGTACGAAAAAAACCTATCTGGTTCAGATCCGGAGAAATGGAGGGCCAGTAGTATTCGGCAAAGTCAATGATCTCCTGGCGGGTGGCACTCCTTGATCATTGTCTCTGCGTAGCCAGGAGCAGAATTTTGCTAAAAGCCCCCGCAAATTCCAACGAAGCTGGGATCGGCCTATGATTCAAGGATAGTGTCCAGGATAATTTTTCGAACTTCCGCTGTGATTTCAACAAAGACTTCAACAAAAACAGATCGAGCTTCTCCTGTTGAAGGCTCTCTAAACCGAATAACTATCAATCAAGCGTTAATGGTTTTTCCTAGAGCCTCATTTTGTAGATAGAATCGGCAGGTGTTTTTCCAACGATCCGTTCAGTTTGAGATGATGGCAGGTTAAAAGTGGAAATCTTCTCATAATTGAAAACGACTTCTCGAGCGAGCTCTGGCATTTGCAGCGTTTTCCTGCAATTTTCCGACCATCTGTTTTTCTTAATGCCTGCCAGAAAGTGACTCCTGAATTTTTCGGTGATCTCTTCGACCACGGTACTACTCCGAAGTCTTTGATGCACCGATTTGATGAGATTCCATCAAGTTGTTTTTCCCCACTTTAAAACATTCTTTTCTTGTGAAATTTGCCGTTATACTTCCAAATCATGATGTTCCGCTCCATGAAAAATCCTTCGACCAAGGAAAAGCTTAAAAATTTCACTAAAGTCCGTATCTAGGAGTTCCATTCCGGTTATAGCCACGAGAGCTTTTTGAGGGAGATTTTCATTATTTGAGGGTTAAGGCGAATAGTCAACGGTGATAATGGAGATTACTTCTTCTTGATTTAAGGGCTCGTGCTGTTTTCATAAGAGGTTTTGTTTATGGTCGAACGCGCATTAATATCCCTTCAGCCTAATACATTGGCGAAATACAGAAATGAGAGACCGTCGAAACGAGCGAATTGCAAATAAGCGGCCAATAAACTGAGGTATTGAGAGATGTGAGCTTTTGATTGTATCCAATATTTCAAACAGCAAGAAAAAAGCTGCTAATCTCTTCGAAGGAAAGAATCTATGCCCTTATTCTCTGACGCTTCCTTCCAAAGCTCCACTTATCCTTCGAGGACATTTTATCAATCTCTGATTTTTTCATTGCAACCAGTGATGTCGATTCAATGTGTTACAGCCAAAATGAGAAACTATCTTCATAGGCAAGGTTCAAATAGAAACAGGGCACATCGTCGTTGGGGATTCCCCGATGGGGAGGGGGGGGGTCAGGTCGCATTTGGTCGTTGGGGGAATGGGGGTCGTATATGGTCGCAGAAATTCCCAATAATTGATAGTTTTTGTTTGATGGACGCTATAAGGGGGAAGGGTCATATTACCGCTCGACAGTTCGACGGTGTCAGAGGAGGGAACGAGGAGAGGGGACCCGAAACAATAAAAAAGAGACTCGATCCTTGCTGGTGGGAAACTCTACTTTACCTTCCATAAGAGCTTTAACCTCCTTTCTATTTGTTCGGATTACTATTTTATCAGAGCGATTAGGTCAAGTATTCGGAGCCGAGCAGTTGGCATCAGAGAGCATTCGTATGTGCTGTTGAGGCATCTTCACTGTATACACCTTTTACTTTATCTAGAAGGGAATAGTGTAAGACAAATGGTACTCCTCTCTGCTCGCATAACGAAATCTACAAATTTACACCCACAGTTTAGAAAACTTTTGTCGGAACGATGGCACCCATGCAACAACCCGACATTCCAATAAATTTTCATAAAAGGAAGGAACCTCTCAAACATCAGTCTAGTTCAATACCTCTTGTGAAGAGAAAATGTATAGACAATTTCTTTAGCCCGAAGCCCTATGGATGTGATAAAGAAAATTAAGAGCGTGCGAAAGGAAACGATCGAATCCATCACAAATCAAACTTGTAAGATTTGTGAACAAACAAAAACATTGGATGATCGAAATCTCACAGGTGGAACAAGATGGCCAGAAAATAAGAGAAAGAAAAAAAAGTAAATGGCATAAGTGCTAGAATAGAGGAAAATTTGATGAAAAAGAAAAAGGATCATCCTTCTGCGTGTGAAGTGGGTCTTCCCTCACATTTCCAAAAATTAGAGGGTCAGTTAGAGCGGCCGGCTTCGCCAGATATGAGGGCCAGCAGCCAAATCTTCTTAATTTCCCTAGTTTAGAGTTTCATTCGCCGTATATGCCCCTCCTCCATAGTGGGCGGCTCCCTAACTTTCTATAGCCCAGGTGTCCTGCAGATTCTCGAAAACGCATTGGTGTGATTGGAAGTTGAAGCCGTAGAGCAGTATTCTCTTGCTGTTCGGCTGCTTCAAGTTGTTCAGCGTGAGGTACGTAAAATTGTTAGATTATCAGAAGGAAACCGAGTGTATCTGGAAGAACTGATAGTTCGCCAACTCGTAGAGGAGGTATTCAGTACTCTGACCGAAGCTTTGTCCACCGCAGTTACGTATGCTTCCCGTCCGCCTACCCATTTTCTATCGTAACCAACTTTTCCACCTCTTGGCTTATTTGCGACTGAACTACGAAATTCTAATCTAAGCCATGTTCACAGCAGGTGTGCCTCGCCTCGACCGTTCACGTATTCATTCCCTACCGCTTCCCATATTTTCCGCTCTCCTAGCTCTTTGAGAACCTAACTGCCAATTTTTCAAAGTTTTGTAGCAACGCGCACCTATGGAACGCCCGCCCAATGGGTGTGTCCCCTCATTTCGTCCACAGATTGCCTATAGTTTGCCATTTTTCTGCTTTCTTGGCTCATGTGGAACCGAATAACGAACTTCTGAAATAAGTAGTTCCTAGCTGTACGCATGCCACGCCCACAGTGGGCGGAGCTTAGCTTAGTTCATGTGTGTTCCGTACATCTTGGTCCATGTACTACCCACCCCACCCTTGAACCGACCTTAGAACTTACTCTTCATGTTATGCCAAATTTCCGGATAGTTACACAAACAGACCTTGCTGTTTATAGATAATAGGATAGGATTATTATTATTATTATTACCGTTAATGCCGACGCGAAACTTGTCCAAAAATGCCTGTAAAATGCAGAGTAAAGCTTTTTTGCAGGTATTCGGCCGCTTACCTTCCCTCTATTGTCATTTTCCCCACTACGAAGCACTCCTATTACTACTTTCAAGCAAGTGCTGAACACTTCCACTTTTCGAAAACAGCACAACCTTTGTGAAGCATCTGGTGCTCATTAAATATTTGCACTGAATGCTTGCTGAAAAAAAAAACTTCGAGCCCTTTGAGAACCTGTTCCTATGACTTTGGAAGTGGAGGTTTTCGAATACCTAGGGTCGAGAAGCAGACGTAGGCACTGGTTCGTTCAGCGCTGATCATCTACTGATCCGTCATGCATTAGGCTCCCAAGTGGTGGGATGTGCATAACGTGAGTAATGCCTGCGCATGTAAGCGGGTGTGTACATAGGGCTTGGATAGGTCCACGTCTTATTATATCATTATCTCATTCATACAGACTTACTCGATTTGTACTACTGATCATCTATCTACTATTGATATACAGACTTACTTGATTTGTAGTATTGACTGTTGATCTATTAGGTTGTCGCATAAGTTCTTATACACGTGTTTGATCCTCTCCTATTTCGTTCGCATGGATGTTGGTATTACGTCATCACGTGTGCGTGACGTGTACATTATACTCTTTCATTACACTAGCTATCACTCAAGCCCATACCAAGCTGGTGGATACATACGGTGAGGACGTCATCTCTTACATGACATGCAAGAATTGGTTCGCCAAATTCAAGAAAGGAGACTTTTCTCTCGAAGATGCTCCGAGGTCGGGTCGGCCGATGGAGTTGGATTTGGAAGTACTACGTTCCACCGTGGAGGAGGACCCGTACCTCACCACCAGAGAAATGGCGACCATGCTTAGCTATGATCATTCGACGGTTGCACGTGGACTAGAAAAGCTCGGCAAGGTAGCAAAGCTTGGTCGATGGGTGAACTGTCCGCTCGAGGAGAGTGACCACCTGCACTTCTCTCCTCACTTTCCAAAAGAGGCTTCACTTTCTCAACTCGATGATCACTGGAGATGAGAAGTGGGTCCTCTACGATAACCCTGTGAGGAAGCGGCAGTGGGTCGACAAAGGAGAACAGCCAGAAGCCACCCCAAAGGCCGACCTTCACCCCAAAAAGGTTCTCCTGTCCTGTTGGTGGTCCAGAAGAGGCATGGAGTACTGGGAGCTGCTGGAGAAGGGACAGACGATTGACGCTTCCACATACGTGACCCAGCTGCGGAAATTGAAAGATCACGTCGACCGTACTCGTGGAAGGAATGCGGAAATCTACTTCCACCATGACAACGCCCGACCTCACACTGCAAAGGCGACCCAGGCCGAGCTGGAGAAGTACGGATGGCTGATGGTCGCCCACCCTCCCTACAGCCCTGACCTCGCTCCTTCTGACTACTGGCTGTTCAGCCACCTGCAGCGCTATCTGGACGGAAAAAAGTTCGAAACAAAGGATCAGGTCAGAAAGGCGCTCGACGACTTCTTCAAGTCCCAGCCTCCGTCGTTCTGGAAGGATGGAATCGACAAGCTGCCTGAGCGCGAGTAGTGAATGGTGATGGTGCATACCTCTAATCTCCAGGCTGGTTCGTTTTTGAGATATTTACAAAAAAGTCGTGTATAAGAACTTATGCGACAACCTAATATTAACTTCCAGATATATGGCAGTATCCCAAAGATAGTGTGCCCCGATTTCAAATAAACGGTCTGAGCCGGTAATGTCCATGTCAGTCGTGAAGGTTCGGTCACCGATTTATATGTCAGAACTTTTCGAATCCTCTAGAGGCTTTTTAATCTACGCTTTTCTAAAAAATCGTGTTCGCCTCGCATGATTGAATTCCCACATTTATCATTCCAAGCTATTCCCTTTTCGAAATGAAAATATAATTTCTTACTCCTGCGTTCACAGTTTTTCTTTGAATGTTGAGATGTAACAAGCTGGAATTTCCCCATCAAAATTTTGAAGAGCTTTTTTGTTAGCCGAGAGGAGCAATCCCCCCCCCTCCCCCCAAGGAGTGAATACTTTTTCCAACATCATTGAAGACCAGCGGAACAAGTTGGCAACAAGTTTATGCTGCATTCGTATGGCGAGAGTAAGGCATCCACACGTTCTCGGATATTTCGGAACAGTCCCGCTAGTGATATAACAGCTAACAGGGGTATCCGTTACGGAAACGCTCCGCGATGATCGGGGTCTGTCCACCATTCACTGCCCCTCTCTCTCTCCTGGCCAGTGTAAAAAGTTTACGCTTCTCCTTGCACTTAACGGACTTCACTGAGATACAGTGATTAGTATTCGGGGAGGGGGGTTGATTAAACCAAGTACTTAGGCTCCACAGGGCCTGTGAAAGAAGAAAGCCACCCGCAGAGTCAGAAGCAGATTTTCTGTGTTGTTAATGGAAGTGCACAGATCTGCTGCTTGACGTTGGTACTGCAGTGAAGACCACAATACAGTTCAGTCCATGTGCAGGTAGCCCACGTCGAACGTAAAAAAATGTAAAATGTGAAAAAATGTCTGACTGAGAGACCCGTCTCGGAAATGTCTGACTGAGAGACCCGTCACAGCAATCATGGCAAGTCGTAAGAGAATCAGTGTTAGTGCTAGGACGTCACCCGGAAGTGGCGCGCAGAACCCTCGCCCGAGTTCTGTGGTCAGTATGCGAGGGCTACCGAGGGGTGAACGACCTCGGCCAAAGAAGCTAGTTCGAATTGGGACCCTGAACGTGGGGTCGCTTACCGGGAAGTCTCGTGAGGTTGCCGACCTCATGAGACGCAGGAATATCCAAGTCTCTATGCCTTCAAGAAACGCGCTGAAAAGGAGCGAAAACCCGCGAGATTGGGGGAGGGATCAAACTCTTCTACAATGGACTGGTTGGCAGCTGAGGTAGACCAGGCGATAAAAGCTCGAATCAAGGCAGTATAGATGAAATGGAGGGAGTATACAACCTCTACGACCGGCGATGCTCGAGAGCAACAGCAGTTAGGCCTGCGATGCTCTACGGCAGTGAGGCTGGGCCATATGCAAGAACCATGAAAGGCAGCTCCACTCAGCTGAAATGAGGATGCTGAGATGGGCCTGCGGCTGGACACGACTCGACAGAGTCAGAAACGAGGACGTCAGAGCGTCACACAGACGGCTCCGATCCAGCTGAAGGCACGAGAGCAGCGACTGCGATGGTACGGTCACGTACTGAGGAGGCCTGAAGACCACCCAGTAAGGAAGGCCTTCGAGCGCTGTTTATCGACGGGGGGGGGCATTTTGTATTATAATTGCTTCCCTGGTTCCGGTTTACAAATCTCACTCTGGTAAAACTTGTGAACGCTTGTGAAGCTGGAGCAAGATCGTCTAGCCACCATCCTAAAACGTGTCAACTCGAAAAAAAGGGTACCTAGATGGGTTGGCAAATCTATGAAAAGCAGAATGCCCCCCCCCCCCTCCATCGATAAACAACGCGTTGGTATTCGAAGTGAGGATGCCTGCAAACCATCCAGTAAGGAAGCCTTGGTATACGAAGTGGAGGGTAAGTGACGACGAGGATCCCCAAAGAAAAGATTTAGGGATGTCGTCATGAGAAACCTCAGTGAACTAAACGCCACGGGACGATGCAGTGGCTCGAAACAAATGGCGAGCCGAACAAAAACTGCGTACCCTCGATGGCCCCTGGACTAATGCTAGGGAGAAGAAGCTTGCTGAGAAACTGTCACGCAATAACTAGTGGTTTCCGTTGGATAGTATGGCAAATCAAGCCAACTCACCACTCCTAGCCCCTCTTGATTGTCACTTATTTAGTGAAAATTGCAGCATTCGGAACGAAAAAAAAGGTAATTGACGGCGGCTTCCTTCTCATTACTAGCGCTGGATTTCCGAAGTGATAGAACTGGAAAGCTGCCTAAAGGACAGGTTCAATAGATACCAATGGTGGTTATAGCGTAGACCAAAGATCTTGTTTAACAACCTTAAATTATTGCAGGCCCAATATCTCGACCATATGCTCATTATCGGAAGCTCGAACGTGACGCGAGATTCACGAGCTCTTCTCAAAACTGTCATAGAGCACCGCGTTTCCCCAGCATTTACGGCGGAGCAAGCCGACCAATTTCATCCCTTTTGATTTATTTACTCGCATGAGCGGAACGCAGCTATTTCAATAGTCGTTTGTATGGCAAAAGACTGCTGATTTCTTGTGCCTAGTGCAGCAAGTATAACCCAGTACGCATCGGTTATATGTTTTCAGAGGCACAGTGGACCACGTGAAAGCTTGCACCGCTCCCGGCATGAAGTCCTCACGTCCACGCAAGTATCACTCTTATTATAGCCTACGTTTGAGCTCTTTTCTGGGAAACCTTAACTAAAATCCCTGGATCGCACGGCGGAAGAAATACGAAGGGGTCCCAAGTCCTGGAACTGTGCAATCACTTCAAAATACGGTCCTTGCCATGAGCGGGGTGGATGGGCTCACGGCTGCAGTAACGTGCAGCTTTCTCTGCTCAAAAGAGCGCGACAGAGCGCATCATTAGCTGGGTTTTTGGTCGAGTCCGTACGACCCCTCTTTTAGGGGGTTTGTAGATCTCCCCACCCTCGGTTGCCTCCTCATCGAGCTGTCGAACGGGGCGGGGGGGGGAAGGGGGAACTTGATTAAAACTTTCTTACTTTTACCTAAATTTTTGCTATCTAGTGAAGGAGGGAGGGGGTATAGTACACATGAAACAGGAAAAACTACGAAAAGCCAACAACCTCTCCCAGAACTCTGAGGAGATCAGAAACTGAATACAAACCCTCACCTCTCTCCCACAACGAGCAAATAGGCCTTCCCTTCCTTTTACAATATATTTGAAACGAGAAAAATCAACTGTCACAAAAAATTATCTCGGCCCAAATACGGCCCCCCTCGATGAGCGTTCTTTTCTGAGGAACTCTGGATGGTTTTTTCCGCTGCTTTGTTCACAGGTGTGCCCAGCGCCTCGTAGTTCCTATAAAATAAGTGTCATCGTCTCCGCGCCCTTAAGGGGATGATCAGTTCCCGAGGAGCTGGAGACTGATATTCCCTCCAGATTACTACAGGCATTCATCCATCTTCGGTAAAAAATAGCAAAGGCACTTGGCTTCGCGCTTGCAAATCCAATAAATTATGGAACGCAAGTCGTAGCCAGTTTTTAGTTTCATGGTTCAGTCGGATCAGTCTGCCCTCACCCCCCCCCCCTCCCACTACTGACTTTCATTTTCTTGTTTCAGCTCTTTGAGCTCCAGCTTCGCTCCTGTCAGTTGAGCAGTGGACAGTTGTGCCAGAGGGTAAAGATACCGCATAGCTTATGTGCCGTCGAACGGGCGGGGGGTACAGTACATATGAAACAGGAAAACTCGCGGAAAGCCAACAACCCAATAAAATTTTTTGCCAACCTAACACGGCAAATTTCTCAAAGCCACATAGGTCCCCCCTCTCCCGACAGCTACCAAATACGAACCCTCTCCCCAGCGGAAAAGTTCGACACCCTATGTGTTTCACACAAAGATGCGTACCCTGGTTGCCTTTACCTCGCGTGTTCCTATTTCTTGTTCTCTAGCCGTGGAACCGATTTACCACTATCTGGCTTTTGCCCGGTCCCCAGATGCAGACGCTCCGCCTCCTGTGTGTGTGCCTCTACCATCTTATTCGCCAATCGTAGCGTACTTTTGCTCATTTTGCCGTTCTTTGGAGTGAAAAAATACAGTTTCTTGAGCTGGCGGGCACGCTCCGCTCACAATGGGCAGATCTCTGCACTTCTCAGATACGCTCAGCTCGCCTTTGATGTTACTCTCTTACACCGATTTATCATCATTTCTTACCTATTCAGAATCGAGTTGAAAATTTTTTGTTACAAGCACCGTTTTAGTGAGCGCTGCCTTCCATTGCGGTTGTGTCTTCCACGTTTCGATCCTTCGCCCATTACTGAACTTGACCCACTTTTTCTTCTCTTTCTGGTACATGTGGAGTACATTGGCGGCTACACAAGCATGAAGTAATGACGGGAAAGCTTTTATCCTGTTCAGAAGCTAATACATTTACGTACGTATCCGCCAAACTTGGCCAAAACGGCCTCTGAAAATATGGTCGAAATGGGGAAATACTGGGTAGTCAGAATCGGCGCTGGATTATCAATAAGAGCGTCACACAGGGAAAAAAGGGATTCAACTTGAAGGCAAGTGGCACGATGAACCCCAATACGTGTAGGATTAATGCGCCTAACAGGGCACAATTCAGGACTCCTGAGCAGGCGCTGCGTGGAGCGTCTTCCAATGAAGGTATCCTTCAAGCAGCCTATCAAGCTGCATCACCAACCCGGATTTCCACCGCATCCGCCCACCCTGAGAGATGCTGATGCTCACTTCGCTTCAATTGCGAAGTACAATATGAAGCGAAGGGATTGATATGAAGCGGCTGCGGTGCTGCATGGATATGTGAGTACATACGTGCAGTCGTATCTACCGTAGCGGCACCTGCCAACGGAAAAACTCGTCCGAAATCGTCTCTGAGTCGTGTAGAATAAATGCTTTTTTTCAGATTTTTGACAGTTTCACTTCGCCTTCTCGCCATTTTCCCCCCACTGTATAGCACCATTGCTGCCATGCTAGAACGAGTAGCACGTCATTGTGCCAGATGCTTTAAAGGAGGCAGAGGTGGCGTAGTGCCAAGTAACACGCTTACCACTCACGCGGTCCTAGGTTCAAATCCCACATCGACTCCCGCCTTCGCCAACCAAGCCGTCTACACCTCGGGGACAGTTAGTGCCAGTTTCGCCTGGGAGGATAACAACATTAACCTGTAGATAGGCTTGCCCCGACAAGTCATTGTATAGGCCACATCGCATTCAATAAGCCACTACGATTCTGAATGGAAGTAGAATGCGTGCCGCATCCCAAAAGGGATTGTATAACGGCGAAGCCTTTATCCGTCTATCCGTCTATCCTCTTCAGAAGTTAGTGAGTGCAATTTGGAATTTGGAATTCAAGAGAAACTTCATTTGATGAGAAAATTTTAACACAGTTGTAGGGAGAAGAGTCAGTCGCTGCAAAAAGAAAACACTTTACAAGTTGGCTGCAACTTATCGAAAACGTAATATGTCTGGTCCCTTCTCATTGAGACAGTGAGCATCGGTACGCTTTCAACAGAGCAATCCATTTTGGTTTTAAATATCTTTTTTTGTCTGATCTCGATAAGAAGATGCAGTGGAGGAAGTAATGCGCCATAAGGCAGCATAACACTAATGGGCCTTCTAGAGATGTGAATTGGTAATTTTACTGCGTGTTCACGTCATCCAAGTATTGACTTCGGAGAACACGGACCGTTTTTAACTAGTATAACTTTACTGAATATAGAGTTCATAGTCCGCTCCTGAGTACCCTGCCCTGCTGAAGTTTCGCTCCCATAAGGCGACTCCACGGTTTCCTTCCTCTGCTGTTCTAAACGAGTAGAAGGAGGGAGGGGAGGGCAAGGGGGGGGGGTGTGAAGGTGGGACCGGGTGGATAGTACATTACAGTAGCCTACAAAATGGCACAACAGCGTCCACAGGCTTCCAGCTTTCTGACTTTTCTTGAAAATTCCACTCCTTATCGGAACTTATGAGAAGCGACCGGGACGGAGAAGACGGGCAACGGGGGGGAGGGGGGATGTGGCCTTTGTATCCCTCTTCTGAAGGCAATCTGTACACTACCGTTCGTGATTATGCCCTTGGCCATGTTTAGGGTGAACGGGTCCGCAGCTGCAGTAGCGCGCCACCTTCTCCCGTCAAAAAGAATCCGGTTGGAGGTTAGTGATACCGAGTTCCGTCTCTATACTTCACACGCCCTTCCGCACAGCTAACCGCACGTCTAATCATAGCCAAATGCTCTTTTTGCCCGCGCCGCGCCACTTCCGTTAATCCCCACCGATGACTGCGTACTCCACCTCATGGTTTTCACATAGCAAGGGGCTGAACATTGAGGATAGCATGGGCAGAGTATGGAGTAGCACTACCCTGCAGCGTCGTTCCCGTGCAAAGGAATGTGCCGCGCTATGCAACTGCGGATCCATTCTCTGCTACATGGAAAACACGGTATCCTAGGTAGCTGAGTGTACACCTTGTCTTCACAATTATTTTACCACGACCCTGAATAGAACACTCTTGAATGGTTTTTGAACTAATTTGTCACCCCTACTAAGACAGAATGTTCCGAAGATCAAGTGGGAAAGTGCGCGCTGATTTTGAATCTCTTTTCGGGATGTGTCACGCGCATCTCTTTCGGAACATTTGTTCTCCCAGACGGGCCTGACATCTGTCTGCAGAATGGGAAAAGGAAACTTGATTGGTCTGGGTGAGTTAATCAGGTAGTTGATCTGCTGCTTAACACTACACCACTTCCGTCTTGAGAGCGGCAGTACTTGGCGGATTTCCGGACCTTCTCTCCAATTTTCAGAGCATGAAAAGATGACAGTAGGATAACAAAAATCTATGTATTGAAGGCAGTGTTGCAGACCTCTAGGGGTCTTCCCATCTGCATGGAATATTTTTCGGGGTGTGACGCATTTGTATTGCGTCCAACTCACTCAGTGTAGGCTGCGCTCAGACTACGTTGCAGTCGCGCTTCAGCACCAATACCAAATTTTTTTACTTATCTCCTTTTAGGTAGCGTTCATACTTCGCGACAGCAGCGGCGATTGCGGCGATCGTAGCGATCGCCGCGATCCTTGGTATGCGATCAAGCGCACCCCAAGGATCGTGGACCGCTCCGAATGCTAGTAGGCAGGAGCGGCTTGATCTAGCGATTTTTTCCTTTCAATTGCACTTGTTTCAGATACACTCCTGATCCCTGAAATGGAGTAGGCGTGGCATTTGAACATGGAATTAGTCACTCGTGGAATATTCCAGTCTGGGACAACTGTCATCTTGTTCTGTGTTGGACAGAGACACGAGGTGAAAATATCTCACCAGAAGCATAGACACCTTCAGGTTAAGTTGATAAATGCATCACGCCTACCCCATCTCAGGGATTTCGAGTATTCTAGAGCTTGTTTTGACTCAGGGAATGTGCAGCCAAATTAGTGGCACTTCTTTTCTGTTTCCTTTTTTTGATTTTGGGTGGGAGTAAGCAAAAAGCGTGAGAGCTTCATTAAAGGCAGTTGGCTTGATATTTTGTTAATTGACCTAAAATGCTAGCAGGGCGCCATATAGTGGGGAAAATGGCGAAAAAAGAAGTGGTCAGAAACTTGCGAAGAAAAACCTTTTTCCTCGAAGGCTGTTGACACGATAAATCCACAAAGACGAGTAGGATTAATATGCCTGGCAGTACGGAATTCCGCACCCCGCAGACGACGAGCACACGCTGCGTAGCGTCCTTTGGAAGGAAGGTACCCTTATGAGGGTCCTATCAAGCTACAACATTCAACCCCGAACGCCCGCCACGCCCGCCCGCCCACAAATGGACGACCGTTCCTGACGCTCGTATTGGTTCATTTGCTAAGCAAATTATGAAGTGAAGGGATTGTTATGAAGCGGCAGGGGCTGCATGGATATATGAGTACACACATGCACCTATATCTTCGGTAGCGGTTATTGGCAAGATGCCTACGGGAAACTCGTCCGAAATAATTTCGAGTCACTGAGAACGAAGGCTTTTTCTTCGCCGGATTTTGACCGTTTCACTCCGTTCTTTCGCCATTTCCCCACTATATAGCGCCCTACTAGCATTTTAGGCCGAGTACCAAATTATCGTGCCAACTGCCTTTAATGACAATTTCGGACGAGTTTTCCGTAGACATCTTGCCAATAACCGCTACGGTGGGTACGGCTGCATGTACGTTCCCATATATCCATGCAGCACCGCAGCCACTTCATACCAATCTCTTCGCTTCATATTTTACTTTGCAAATAAAGCAATACGAGCGTCAGGTACGGTCGTCCATTTGTGGGCGGGCGGGCGTGGTGGGCGCTCGGGTCGTAATGTTGTAGCTCGATATGGCCCTTCTAAGGGTGCCTCCCTCAGAAAAGGCGCTACGCAGCACCTGCTTAGGGTCGCGGAATCCTGTCCTGCCAGGCGGTATCAGTCCTACTCTTCTTAGAGATTTATCGTGCCAACTGCCTTGGATAGAATTAGTATTTCAATTCCTAGGTGAGTTTCTTTATGTTTCATTTTCTTCTTCGTTTGAACTCAAATTGTAAACAATAAGTGTCTTAGAAGTTAGGGAAGTATAGCCAGTAACAGGTTCTCAAGACACTTATATCAATTGAAACAATGAAAACACAAGACAAAAAGAAGCTCACCTCGAAAATAATATTGCCTTTATTTTGAGCTCGAAAAGAGGTGGAATCTTCCTTCCTCATATTCCAGAGCCTTTTAGATACAGAAAGTCGTGAACTATCAGTTAATGGTCACTATTAAGAGAAAAACGTCTTACAAGTTGGACTTCCTTAGATATTAAAGGTCGTTGAGGCGCGCTCTGTCGCACACCGACGATCACTACGATCGCCGCTACTGTCGCGTAATATGAACGCTACGTTACAAGAGAGTTTCGTTCTTCTAGTGTCATGGCCATATGTTTACCAAACGTGTGAAACTCATGGAGTTTTATCCAAGAAACTCAAAATTGTGTAGGAAAGATAAATCCGTTGCTTGTGTTGCTAGCCAGTGCAAGTAAGATATACTTGTTATTTTATATAAGTAGAGCGACAAGCTCTCATTTAGGCCTGTCGTATCTGCTTACAATAAGCATCGAAATTAGCAAGGTAAATAGTGCTGGTGAATTTTTGACGTTCTTTTGTCTTTTGAGCTCTGTAATAGGTTTTGGAGTTTCACACTGTTGCAAAGGCATTATCCGCGATGAGCATCGTAACTATTGGTGCTATTACTAAAAAAGGATGTCAAATAACTTGTTCGTTAAGGAAATTGAAAAAGAATCAGTCGGAAACGCCTTCAAAAGAGCCCCTCGAGCGTAGACCATTCATACCATTCATACGGGTGAAAGGAAAAAAGACCGCGTGTCGGGACGAGTCATGCCGACTGTTTCCTTGCGATGTGCCTTATTATCTATATTCTTTTTTGCATCTCTATAGCAATTTTCTGTTTCCACTCTTGCTGTGTTAATGATTACATTATTAGTTGCAATAGTAAAGAGCTCAAACCAAATTAAATCAAACTCTTTGACTCCACAGTAGAAATTGGAGCACATTTCATGCCACTTATGGTTAGCTGGTGGCATCGCTTTTTGCTGGAATCTGAAAGTCTGTAGCAGGGTCAACATACGTCGCGGAACCCACTACGTAGAGGTCGTATTTGGATCACTTCGGGAGGGGGGGGGCGTATTTGCAGAGACCAGTGCTCAACACAGTAGTTGCAGAATGAGTGATGCATTGGAAACGATGTCGAGTACATAGCGCATTCCATATATGTAGGTGTTGATCAGCGCCTTTGCGCTGCAGTTGCTACTACCACATGAGGAGAAGGTGTGCGGGAAGTCTCCCGAACTCTATAGATGGGAATTTGGGCTTTATAGGGGGGGGGGAATCCCCATACTGCATTATGGGACAAGGCTCGTCTGGTTGGGTAGGCTGAGTTCGAAATTCCAAGATTCGCCTTCAGGAGGGCCCGGAGAGCATGAATAGCGAACTAAGAGAGAAAATGAGCTCAGACGAAGCGGGAAAGAGCTCCTGGTACTGGGTGGGCTGAATTTGAAACTTTGCGATTCGTTTCCCAGGCCGCACAACGGGAACATGTGTGTAAATGTCTAATTTGGGTTGGCTCACGAGACTAGGGATATGAAGGACTGGTACTCAGCGTTTGGAGGAGCATACTACAAAGTTTCCGCCATCCAAACCAATTGCTTTATAACTTTTGTGCGCACGACATTTTGTAGTCTAGCTTGATTATTAGGTCATCCCATTCAAACTGGCCGCTACATATAGAGGAATGGCAGAAAAGCAAAGGGGATAGAGCAGCGGGCTACTATACCATTTGGAAGCTAGTACCTTAAGCTGTGTATCTGTGAAATTTGGCGAACCTAGCCACAGAAGAAGTTCTCGAGAAATTGGTGAAAATCAGCGCCGGTTTTTCAAATCAGACGTCATAAGAGGAAAGTGCGCTGCTCAAATTTGACCTGCGCCGGACCATAGTTGTGTGTAAGGGTGTTCTCGAAATACACGGTGGAAGATTTGGTTCAGGAGCCCGTACAAGGAAGAAAGGAAAAAATTTGTTGTCGTGGATGGTCCCATAATATTCATCCTGCACAAGAAAAACGGGTGGATGAAGTCAGGCACTGAATATCTGATCACAGAGCCTGGACCCTTGTCGAGCTTCCCCGCGAGTCTGACATCCCAGCTGCAACTGCTGCCCGAGTTATGTCCGATAAACTGAGGATGGTCAAGAGGGCGTGCGCATGGAATCGTGGAATCGTTCGTGCTTCTACAAGAAAATTAGGTAATAATTTTCTTGTAGAAGCACGAAGCAGTACCGATTCTATACCTCTAGCAGTAATGTTCTCAGCATGAGATGTCACTCACAACTGTGAAAACGCACCCAGGCCTTAGATGAAATATGGGTGGTCTCGGACCTCGAGCCGAAACTCACAATCGTCAATTTTGTATGAATGCAGATGAGAAGCCGCCCGAGTTCTACCATGAAGAGTTACGTGGGCGCAAGTGGATGATCATCATAGCAAAGGATTCCCACACTGTGGCTTTCAAGCGGCTCTATACAGAGAACAAAATCGTCGCTGTCGGTGTATATTGCCTGTTCCTCGGCAATCAGATCGACAAATGGATGATACCACACAACTACAAGAAGGCCACCGTTGCTCGTCATAGTGCCAGACCCCGAGTAACTGTATTGTAGGGCAGTGCTGGGACACAAACAATACTGAGACCTGGGTTCAATCGCCCCATTCGCCCGTCATAAAGCCATGCGATTACAACTGTTCTATTCAGTTGAGAGTACTCTCCGACGGCAGACGCTACAATGTTTTGTCATTTGCCGAAATTGGCAACAACAGCAATTTACCCACACTTGTTGAAAAATCGAAGGTACCAGAGGTCCAAAGGCCCTCGGGGCACTGGGTCATTGGTGAAGGAGGGATTTACTCATCCTAAAGCTAAAATATCACTTTTCTATCTATTCTCCTCTTTGTTTTATTCAAAAAAACCCCAGCGGCCAGTTTGAATGGGATGACCTAATATGTATGGTGCTCATCATTGCAGACCGGTGGGGCGGCGCGTGTGACTCGGCTGTGACGCGACTGTCATCACAGCCGAGTCACACGCGGCGCGGCTCACCCGCCCCACCGGTCTGCAATGATGAGGACTGTATATATTTGGTGCTGACTAGACTGAGCGTGTTCGATTTCCTTCCTCTTGAAGATCGTACGATAATTCCTTTTATTTTGACTGTCAAATTAAATTCAATAAAGGATAAAGGATAAAGTCTTCGCCGTTGATCAATCCCTTTGTGGGATGCGGCACGCATTCTACTTCCATTCAGAATCGGAAGCGATGTGGCCTTACAATGACTTGTAGGGCCAGCCATGTACACGTCAGGGTTTTTACCCTTCCAGACGATTCTGTCAGCAATTTACCGTTCCCGGCGGGCAGAAGGTTTGGTTTAGTTGTGCGGTAATGACACGCAATTTGAACCCAGAACGCCGCGGGTGGTCGTCACTACACCAACCATGTCTCCACCGTGAGCATAGTGAAAGAAATCAAGCGAGTTCTGCGTTTTGATTTTACGGCCATTAGGAACGCGTTGGTAATCCAACATCTGTGTCAATCTTGAGAATGAGCTCATTTTTCCGTTTCGCGTTCTCCATTGTGCAGTGTTTTGACATTTTCGGAGTGAACACACAAGAAGCAACCCTGTTATCTTCGAAGTCGACCCATTCGCATAGTTGCATCGAGGAAATCTCAGAAGTCACCCACTAGGTAGGGCTTCACGTCCCACCAAATAGAAAATCTGAAAATGAAGACTGTGAAACTTCGAGAAACGTTTTCCACAATTTCCGGAGCGGGCGCATTATCGTGAGGGAAAGCCAACGAAGGAATCGCACTTGACTACTAAACAGGGCGTCGTAAATGTAGAGGTTAGGAGGCACTGAAGAGTAAGGCTGAATTTTTGGACCTTTTTCAACCTTTGTGACAACGTCTGCTTGCACTGGCAGGCACTGCAAGGACGTGGGTGTGTGTCAGGACTCATTGACGCGCCCGAAACTAGGTCGCCGCGCTGGGAAGTGGGTCAACGCGCGCGGCGATTACATGCTTTAACATGTTTGCATGTTTGAACATGTCTACCTGTTTGGACATGTTCTTGGCAGATGGAAGATGAGGAAAAGAGAGAACGCTACAAGGAAATGGCGATAGGGTCGTATTGATCGGAACTTGGCAAAATGCCAGGTCAGGACTCACCGCCGCGCCACGCGGACAGGTCGCCGCGCGCGGTGACCTAGTTTCAAGCGCGGCGGTGACTCCTGGCCGTCTCCCAAGGACGTCATTCTTTCCCACCAGCTCTGTGTGGGAGCCGAATGCAGGAACATAATGTAGAGGTGAGTTAACAAGTGAACTATCGGCACTATTTACCCTTTACTGCCCCAGTCATCCGAAATCAGGCCAGTTCCTGACCGACTTTTTTCTCCGTGGGCAGAATTTGCTGAAAACTTGGCTCCAGGGGTAGTTCGACCCGCTGAACACGAATATCGCATCCGCTTAACCCGAAACCTCCTGGCGCCCGCGCCACGGGCGCCGGCGCCAAAATAGTCGAAATCACCAAATTCGCTGAAAACTTGCTTCCAGGGGTGGTTTGACTCTCTGATCACCGTTCGGCGCGAAACCTCCTGCCGCGCGCTACAGGTGCTGGCGCCAAAATACCTCAGATCACCGGCGCCTGTGGCGCAGGCGCCAGGAGGTTTCGGGCGTGAATGTCATATTCGTATTCAGGAGGTCAAAATACCCCAGGAGACAACATTTGAGCCAAATCTGTCCACGGAGAAAAAAGTCGGTCAGAAGCTGGCTCAATTCGTGATTGCTGGGGCAGTAAAGGGAACTATATTCTATTGGGCTTGGCGAGCAATGCCGTCCATTCGATGGGTTACTATCCTGCATCACATTTCTGCCAACTGGATCCGTTTGGGAGCTTGACATTCAACTTGAGGTCTATTGGAAAGCTGGCACGTCGTTTTTCATTCCGACGAAATAATAGGTTTCAAAGGCCTCAATGGGGAGCTTTATGTGAGAGCGTGGACTATGAATGTGAGTGTTTCTCAAAGCAGCCCTGGAGTGTGTCCAAGAATTATATTGAATATGACTACTTTGCATGAAATGCATTTTCAAATCTCTGTATTCCTCTATTTCATCGTAATATTACGCAAATGCTGTGATTCTGTTCTTCAGTGACTTTCGTTTGCATGCGTAAAGGGCCCGTTTCGCAGCGCGGGCTAGATTTGTGCGGTGAACTGGAGCTAACTCAATATACCATTATGCATGGCACAAACATTCTTTGCGTTTCGTACTTCTGTTTGGGTTGTACACTGCGAGATTACCGTAGTCTAAAGCCTTAGCCTTAGCCGTAGGCCAGGGCTATCACGGGTATCCACACCGGTCTCATTACCAGCAGCGCTGGAACCTACAAGCTCTTACGTTCCCTTGTTTCACTTCACGTTGGCAGAAATCGATCTTACTGCAGGAGTTCCGCAGTTCCTAAGCTTCAAACCAGAACAGTTACTGTTTCATAGGGTACGCTTCAGTCTGCTGAGCAGTTTCCCTGATGGGAAAACTGAGTTGCTGACGGAACCTTGCTGCAGAGGTGGGGGGGGGGGAGGGAGGGAGCCAGCTTCCGTGCTAATAACGGACTGGTACGGTCAAAGGCACAAGGCACGATAGTTTGATACTAACTCAAGAATAGTAGCAGGGATCCTATAGTGGGGAAAATCACGAAAAACGAAGTCAAACGACTCACACCAGCAAGAACTGCACGGCACTGAGCGAAAAGACTGATCGTATTTTCGAACGTGCTTCCAGTTTGCGTCGTGCCAACAACGTTTTTGGTAGATACAGGTGTACGTATGTAATCATATACCCATACAGCAACGCTTCATATCACTTCCAGGAAACGATAAGGGTATTGATATGACGTTCACACTTCGCGGCAGCGTCGACTAGCGACCAATAGCGTCCACCAGCGTTCCGATCATTCGGCAGCATCAGTGGCTAAGAAAGCATAGATATCGATCTAACGTCTACCAGCTCCTCGAAGGCCTGGGAAGTATAGCTATCAATCTAGCGTCTTCCAGCGTCTGCTGGTAAAGAGTATGGCGCGTTAGGAGGGCACCAGCTGTTTGTCACCCTCCTATCGTACCATACTCTCTTCCCGGACGTTGTTTAATGCTAGTAGACGCTCGCAGACGCTAGATCAATGTCTATACTTTCCCAGTCGCTGACGTTGCCGGATGCTCGAAACGCTGTTGGACTGATGGGCGCTGCCGCAAAGTGTGAAAGCAGCCTAAGGACACAATATTCTTTCCTGCTAATCGTGTCAACCCTGTTCGCCTTGTTGATTTATCGTACCACATCCCTTTTAAAGACCGTGCCGGCTCTTGCCATGAGTTTCGTGCCTGTAAAAATCTCGTGGTGGAATAGTTGTGCTGGCCCGACCTTCTGATGGAGCAATTTGTATTTACCGCGTCCCAGACAGTCTTAAAACTATGTAAACACCCAACACTTATACATTTTTTTGTTCCGAACATATGCAAAATCAGCAAGCTGCTGGTGTTGAAAATATAGGAGGTAGTATTGTCAACCAGCAAGCATCATTTCCAGAAGTCTTTCCTCTGCTTTTACCGTGGACCAACTAGTCCGTACTACACAACACTAGACTCCATCGCAATCGCCAGCGTCTGTGGTTCACCTGAAAGAATGCGCGCAACGTCAAACCTTAATGAGTGCATGTCGCGATGCATGATGATATGTGGGGCATGGTGGGAGACCAATAATCTAGCTCTACCTAGTGAAAGAGTTCCAAGTGCATGGTGTTCTCACGGAACGCACGCCCATCCTTTTTCTTTCTTTTCATATTCATTTTCTGCTTGGAAATTTACATAGATAAATTTCCTCTTTAAATTGTCGAACCAGCTTTCCGAGAAATACATTTCGCTTGCATTCTGCTTTGCTATCTGATGCTGGCCATAGCAGCCAACTTACAAAATCTTGACCAGGGTTTGTATTTTTGATTCCTCTCTATGCCTAGCTAATCTGACTAGATCTGGTTCCTTCCTAATCAAAGCAGGAGTTGAAATCTTCGAGTTGAAGTTCATGCTCTTACGAAAGAGGATGCATAGCCTCTGTCTTGGCCATGCACTTCGTATTCGCTAATCCTGTCCCCTTCCAACGTACGCGCTCGGGGAGTCCTCATCAAGGTCTAAAGAAGGTAAGGTAAAGGGGGGGGGCATATCTAAAGATTGTCCGAGTCTGTTTCGGTAACTCAGAAACCACATCAGATAGACCACAGCCTTTGGGCCAGAGCAAATGCTAGAGCTGCCGAAAACACATCGATGGGTAATACTGTGCCAGCCCACAAGTAGTGGCCCTCTTTCCTCACTCGACATTTAGCACCAAAGATGGAAAGTTTTGCCAGTGAGATCCATTTCGTTTTGCAGAGAATTCCCTGCCCTATACGACAGTTTTCTAGTTTTTTCTTGGAGTTTCTCTTTCCACTAATATTTAAGTGCTCAAACTGGAGTGTCAGGTCGACGAAATTGAGCATTTTCGACAGCCTCTCTTTTGTACCGCTGGTAAAGCTAGAACCTGCTGCTTTTGCAGTTGTTAATGCATGAGCGAAAAGCTATGTCTCTTAGAAATGTTATAAGGGGGTGAGCGCTTCAAAGATTCCCAGACCTCATAGACAATAAAACTTGATGGATTATTGAGTTCATAGAGCTTACTAAATCAAATTATTCGTGGAGATTAATACTAAGGATGGGTTGTTGTTGTTGTTGTTGTTGTTGTTTTAAAGACGATGTTAATGACGATGGAATGCTTCCTTACCATGATCAAGCATTACCTTCAGTGGATGTCAGACGCTCGAAAATTAGCTTCCGAAAGGGTGCCTCGTGCCACGCACATTCACAAGGTGCGGATTCCCATCTCCCTATCGCCTTGAACCAACTTCAAGCTACCCAAGTTTCATCTTTCCTTGGTCGTATATATCACAATTTTTATTCTTCTCCTGTAATTTGAAAGCCAGGATAACGTGCAAAAAAATTTCGAAAACTCCCATTGGTGTCGACCCTTCACTTCAATGAATTAAAATCTCCAGAAATTGAAAGATAGTAAGAGGACAGTCGCACTATCTTATAGAACGAAAAATTATCCTACTATATATAATTCACTAAGTATGTCTGTCAGTGTGTGTGTGTGTGTGCGTCCGTCTGTCTGTCACGAAATTCATAGCGCCGGTCCCAGTAGGTGTAGGAAGTCAATTCCAAGCAGTAATGTAGGGGGTGCGATGAGAACTATTAGTGGGCGACAGGAAGTGATATCAGCTGATAAGATCCGATAAGAGGCGTCGGGAGAAGGTTCACCGAGTCCACAGGAACAGTGGGACGTTGGTTCCAAGGTATGGTATAGGGTGTGGGACAGGAACATTATTGATGGGTGACAGGGAGTGATATCAGCTGATAAGATTTGATAAGGGGAGTTAGAATGGTAAGGTCACCATACTCATAACGCGGGACACAGCATCAGCTAGGCGCGATTTCAGAAAATGATATAGAGTGGGAGATGGGGACATCGACGGCAGGTGACAGGAGGTGATAACAGCTGATAGGGGCTGATAAGGAACGTTGCCGTTGTTGTTCAGTCAAAGTGCTGGAGCCTTTACACTACCAAATTATAGAGTTTTAGTGATAGGGACATTGATAAAGGGTGACAGGCAGTCTTATCAATTGATAAGAAAGACGCGGACCACACCGCTGCTGCATGTAGAAGCGCGTACTAAGTAGTGCAGGATCCCACCTTGCTCTATCTGTTCTATTTCGATCTTCTATCTCGATTCGATCACCCCGTATGAGCAGCCCACTATTGAAAAAATTCCGTTCAAATATGGTGCGCGCCTGGCGAAGCCAGGCCAGCTCGGCGAAGCCGAGCTAAAGAGAAGGAGGAGAGCTCGGCGTCAGCCGGGCGATCCGACTGGTATCAAATAACTCAGAACACAATGGAAACGATTTTCACGTTTCATACAAAAATTTGTGTAAGGAAGAAACGCCATTACCTATAGGCCAACCCAGCATATCGCACTTTCCCTCTGACCGTTCACTTGGTGTTCTCAATGGTTTCAGCTTTTCATAATTGCTCCCATGAATTCTCTTTCCGAAGCTTCGTAACAAATGAGATTGATATATTTTGTTTGTAATAAATAAGATTAATATATGAAGTAGCCCAACAGTGTTCAAATCCTCTCATAGAAAAGTCTCGACTTTTTCATGGAGCTTTGTCTTTTTTTTTATGCTAGCAAGTTGATTAGGTGGAACACCTTATTAACAAAGAGACAACAAGAATACAACTCTAGTTGATTAGGTGGAACACCTTATTAACAAAGAGACAACAAGAATACAACTCTAATGTCGAATAGAAGGACTAGATCTACCCATTCTACTACCACAACGGCGAAAAGCTGTCGCCACATTTTGTGAGACTTACTCTGCTGCCCTTGAAGTGAAGCTGGACGCTCACCTTCGAGGACGGTCCTTGCAATGTGCGAGACGGCTGGGTCCGCAGCTGCATAGCGTGTGACTTTCTCCGCTGGATAATGCTCGAGAACGGATCGCAGGGTAGATACACGAGTGCCGCTTCCATACTCCTCGCGCGTGCTGTTTTCCTTGATGTGCAAAGCTTGGTTTGATAGCCGCAGCGAAAGTCACACGTACCTATGTTAGACAACAACCAATTGTGAGAAGGTGAAGACAAGTAGAGCGATTGGCTGTGGCTACCCGTCTGTCTGACACCACAAGGGTCGTAAGGTAAACGGCAAAATCGCACTTGAGCATCCGGCGCGCGGTCCCGGCACGATTACCCTGAAGACGAAGCGCGCGCTCATACGATCGCACAACCACGAAGTATGAAAGCGCTCGTATTTTGCACAACCTTATGAAAGCGCTCACATTTTGTA
>MU912409.1:0-15523 GCA_036418165.1 Cooperia oncophora
GAGGCGACTTAACACACAGTCAAAAATACAACAGTACAGGAAATAGGAATACAAAAATCACTTAATCGCCACTCAGCCTTTCAAAGTGTAATAATTTAGTTTCTGTTCTCAGAACCACCCTTGTGAAATCATACTTTTCTCACTTTGCTCCTAAACGACTTATGGTTTCAAACTATTCTAAAAACTGATAATCCGTTGAGTAAAATTGCGGTACTCTGTTGACTTTATTTTATCTCTTATGAGCTTATATCGGTGACCTCTGGTGCGCCCAATCGTTGAAGATCTTTTGAAAAGGACATCAAAGTCTAAGTCTACCAACTTAGCGGAAATTTTGAAAGTAAGCTCGTAATCACTCAACTTTCTTCTCATTTCAAGTGAATCCTCCTTCAAGTACTTCAGTCTATCTCTATATGATACATGGAACATACCCTCACGAGCGAAAATGCGTTCAGTGAATTTAGACTGAACACCCTCGACCATTTCAACTTGGGAGCGCGTATAGGGGCTCCACAGCATAGGGCAATACTCGAGCGTAGGGCGCACATACAGTCCTCATCATTGCGGACCGGTGGGGCGTGGCAGTGCGGCTGCGTTTGGTGCGGTTTGGCAAAATCGTTCTGCACCAGTTTTTGAAGCGGGCAAGTGCATTACTGTATTATATCCTTCGTATTACTCGTTTTCTACCACTTTTTGTCGCATACGCGTTGCAACAAAAAAGGCTGAGAACGGCTTCAACAGTGTGCACACTCCTTCTGGCTGACACGCCCCACCGGTCCGCAATGATGAGGACTGTACGCTACAAAAAGCTTAAACAAGGTTTTTATGCTTCTGGAAGAGAATGCGCGCAGAATGAAGTTTGCCTTGCAATGGGCTGAATGCACCACTTTCTTAATGTATTCGCTGAATGACAGCGTACGAGTATAAGTGATACCTAA
Source organism: Cooperia oncophora (assembly GCA_036418165.1). NCBI lineage: Eukaryota > Metazoa > Nematoda > Chromadorea > Rhabditida > Trichostrongylidae > Cooperia > Cooperia oncophora. Next base: position 936 of record MU912409.1, read on the forward strand.
ATCAGTAAAAGCTTCTGGTTCTTTTAGCTCAATACCATCAATTACAAATTTGGGTGCAGAATGGTAGGAAACACCCATGGCATCAGTGGTGGAATAAGCCGTTCTGGCTGCGCTCCTATCCACGTCCCACTACACACCCCATCTTCTGCACGGTCTATGACGACGTTTTGGCTTAAGGACGACTGCCCATCTATGGTTTGAAGTTTTAAATGTTCACAGCTTCATAGAGAAGAACGAGCAGGTAGCAGCAGAGACCATTAGCGGCAAGTGGCAAGGTAAATTGACAGCGCGCACAAGATTTATACGCCTAGCACGGAAGAATATTGTGCCCCTTAGCAGGAGCTTTTCACAACATAAGGCACCGTTAGAGCGCCTAACCATGGAAAAACATGCCGACCCACACGCCCACTGCAACCGCTCCGCCCACAAATGACCGCACAGTCACATCGACGCTGATGCTATCACCGCTTCATTTTCGAAAAAGAATCAATATGAATCATCGCAGGAATCTTTCTGCTATATATAATCCGTTAAGTATGCCTGTATGTGTGTGTGTATGTGTGTGCGGTCCGTCTGTTTGTCAGAGCAATTACTACTTCCTTCCAATCAGCCGCAGAGTGTTCGAATTGATTAAGTGATATAGGGGGTGCGACGGGAATATTTTTGGTGGGTGACAGAAATTAATAACGACTGGTAAGAGGTGATGAACGACCTTGAAAGGGCAGATGCACCAAATCCATAACTCGCGTCACAGCAACGGTGGAATGTTGGTTTTAAGAAGTGATATGGGGAGTATGACAGGAACATCATTGGAAGGTGCCAGGAAATTATAACACTAATAGCTCACGTCGCAGTAGCACGGTACGTTAGCTTCCATGGAATAAAGGGGTAGGACGAAAACATTACTGTGGATGGCAGGAAGTGATAACAGCTAATAAGATTTGATAAGGAACGTGAGAAGGAAAACCCACGAAAAACGTTTGGGTAATTGTAGTCACAGTGAGGATATCATAGTAACAGTGTGGTCATCTTAGTAACAGTAGAGACATTGTAGAAACTGTTGTGAGGCTGTCCTACAAATGATAAATGGGGTGTTAGCTGTAGACATTGATTTATTAGGTATATAGTGAACGAAAAGTGCTGAAAAGAACCTCGGGATCAGTTGCTGCTCCGTTCATTTCATATTCCTACCATCATCCTGCTATTAGTGCAGCTCACGTATCATGGGAATAGCTGAAGAACGTGCCTTAATCCTTTCCCGATAGCGATGGAATCACTGATTCGACTGCTAAACTTTCAACTTCTAACAAAAAGGAGGTACTTGAAGGATTTTGAGAATGGCGAGTGATAAAAGCCAATCAGAAATGAGATGTGAGGATTTAGTTTCCAATTGATTTGACCGTACGATTTAAGTCTCATTTCCAATCCCTGACCTTAAAACCCCCACAAATCCTATCCGCAGCCTCATCGTGGCGTGGGGGTGAACGGTTTTGGACTGTTCCAAAAACGTACCAATGCGGAGGGTGCCACGTCAGAGCCTGGCGAGCTACGCGTGGTTAAATTTCTTCTCGCCGAAAACAGTAACAATTATGGGCCTCATTCCCCTGAACCTGAGGGAACCACCGACAGGGCGACGTCGGCTGGGACCGCTCGGGCGAGGCTGCTAAAATCACAGGGCCAACGGAGATTTGAGTCGCCCAGGACTAGGATGACGATCTGTACTTTCAACGCACGGACGCTTGCATCGGAAGCTCACATCGAAGATCTGATGTTGCAAGCCAGGAAGATCAAGTACGACGTCATCGGACTGACCGAGACGAGGAGGCATCGCCCGCTACACGCCGTGTACGAGACTGGAGAAGAACTGTTCCTCGGAACATGCGACAGCAGAGGCGTTGGCGGTGTGGGCGTCCTCGTCAACACGCACTTGGCCATGAACATCGATTCGTACGAAAGTCTGACGACCCGAATCGGACGTTTGCGATTGAGAAGATGTGGTTCAACTCCAGCTTTGACAATCTTCGTCGCCTACGCACCAACATCAAGCTACGACGAGGATGAGCTCGAAGCGTTCTATATGGAATTGGAGAAGTTCTACAAGGAAGATCATACCTTCTTCAAGGTCATCGTCGGTGATTTCAACGCTAAGATCGGACCAAGAAGAACGGCTGAAGAACTTCACATCGGAACTCACGGAACGGAGTGGAATGAGCAGGGTGAAAGGCTGTCTGAGTTTATCATGTCGACCCATACCATCCATGGTAACTCGCAGTTCCAGAAGCCCTACTCTCTACGCTGGACATGGGAGTCTCCTGGTGGACAATTCCATAACGAGATCGACCACATCATCTGCAATCGAAGGTTTTGCCTGACCGATGTCGCTGTTGTCCCTAAGTTCTACACGGGATCCGACCATCGTCTCCTTCGCGCAAGATTCCGCTTTTCGATGCGAGGAGAGAGAGCCGCAAAGTTCAAGAAGCGAAGCCCCAAGACCACCATCAACTGGGATCACTTCACTTCTCTCGCTGGGCTCTGGGAGGATTCTGTCATTGAACGGCTTGTTGCACATCTTCACGACTGCGCCAAGAAGTCAGAGGGTTCCAAGATTACCAAGAAGCGTCTATCTCTGGAAACTCTCGAGCTGATTCGCCAACGTGGAGCCGCACGAGCCGCAGGCATTACCAGCTGACGTCTGAGCTTGCGAAGCTATGCAGAGAAGCGATAAAGGAAGACCTCAAGGAGAGAAGAGCAGCAGTACTGGTGGAAGCCGCAGAGGCTGGGAAGAGCGTACGCAACGCCCGCCGCGACTTCGCCAACTGTAAGACTAAGATGACCGCCCTCCGACGTCCGGATGGAACAATCACCGCATCCAGAAGGGCAATGGAGAAGGTCATCCACGACTTCTACTCGGATCTCTTTGACAGCCACGTCCACCTGCAACCATACCGCTTGGAGCAGGATGGATATGTCGTTCCTGCAGTTCTCCTTCCGAAGTCCGACACGCCATCTCGTCGGTGAAGAATCGTACGGCACCCGGTCCCGACAGGATCAGACCCGAACATCTGAAGAATCTTCCGCCAGTTCTCGTCAAAACTCTGGCTCGACTCTTCACGCGCTACCTGTCGGAATGCAAGGTACCCACCTCGTGGAAAACCAGCAAGACTGTGTTGCTGTACAAGAAGGGAGACCTGTACGACATTGGCAATTATCGCCCAATCTGCCTGCTGTCTGTAGTCTACAAACTCTTCACACGAGTCATCCTGAACAGGATTGGCAGAACACTAGACGAAGGACAGCCATGCGAGCAAGCAGGGTTCCGAAGAGGACCCACGATCACGCACGGCACGATCGATCATATCCACACGGTAACGAAGCTCATCGAAGTATCGCGAGAGTACAAGATGCCGCTATGTCTCACGTTCATCGACTTGAAGAAAGCCTTCGACTCCGTTGAGACAGAAGCGGTTATCGAAGCCCTGGGCAACCAGGGTATTCCTACTCAGTACATCAGGATTCTTCGTGAGCTCTACAGCAACTTCACGACCAAGATTTCACCATTCTACAAGGAGATCATCATTGATGTGAAGAGAGGGGTCCGACAGGGCGACACCATCTCGCCCAAGCTCTTCAGCGCCTCTCTCGAGAACGTCATGCGTCAACTGGAATGGGAAGACATGGGAGTGAAGATCGACGGTCGGCAACTACACCATCTCCGCTTTGCTGACGACATCGTTTTGATAACACCAAACATCGAGCAAGCGGAACGAATGCTGGCTGAATTCGACTGCGCGTGTGGAAAAATCGGTCTACGGCTGAATCTAACGAAGACGATGTTCATGAGAAACGGATTGGTATCTGATGCCCCATTCACGCTCAACGGAACGACCATCTCTGAATGCTCTAGCTATGTGTACCTAGGTCGTGAAATCAATATGATGAATGACCTAGCTCCAGAGCTGAGCAGGAGGAAGCGAGCGGCTTGGGGAGCCTTCAAGAACATCGAGGGAGTAGAAGAAGACGAAGAACACCAAGCTCCGTGCCCACCTCTTCGATTCCGCGGTCCTTCCTGCCTTACGCCTCAGAGACTTGGACTCTACGAAAGCAGGATGAGCATGCGGTCGGTGTTATTCAACGCGCCATCGAAAGGGCGATGCTCGGAGTTTCCCGCTACACGCAAGTGAGAGAGGGAATCCGGAGCTCCGCACTCCGCCGACGATCGAAGATCAGAGACGCCGCCGCATTTGCCAAGGCTTCGAAGATCAGGTGGGCCGGACACGTCATGCGTTTCGAGGACGACCGCTGGACCAGAGCAATCACCGACTGGATTCCACGGGATGTCAAGCGAACGCCTGGAAGACCGCCTACGCGATGGTCAGACTTCTTCGTGAAAGCTCTGAACGAATGGTATGAAGTTCATCGTGTCCCTCGAGCTGAGAGAGTTCATTGGGCAACTCTTGCACGTTGCAGGGACGAATGGAGACGTTACTGGCGCCCGCTCGAGGAACTCGATGATCAACGGGAGCACAGGTGATACAGGTGATACAGGTGACCTTAAAAATCGCTTCAGCTGCTAAACCGCCTCGATTTCCAGTGAATGATGGATCTCTCCGAAGTGTGGTTATCACGGGACATTGGCGATTGTTCATTAGTCAGGGCGAAACTGGGAGAGGTAGGTAGTTTTCAAAGAACTAAGAATCAACAGAAGGATTAGGGTTCGGTACGGATATAATTCTAATGATCTACTTTATATAATTTGTTACGTCTGTTTATCCGTCCGAAAATTGATACCACTATCGTCTTGATTGATAATGCGATCAGGGCACATCACTGGTTGGCGATTTTGGTCGAAACCGTACGAACCCTTCCCTTTTTTGGGGGTTGGTAGGACCCCCTCTGGCCCTCTGTTCCTCCTCATCGAATCGAGCCGTCGAGCGAGAGAAGCGGGGGAGGGTAAATAGCACATGTGAAACAGGAAAAGCCGCGAGACAATACGACCCCCCCCCTTCTACCGTTCTCGATTTTCCTTAACTTACTACCACTTTTTTTCCAAAATTTCCCTAAAATCTCCCTATTTTTTCCCCAAATATTTTGCTCAGGGCACAGCATTCGATGGGGATTTTGGTCGAGCTTTTACGACCCCCCCCCTTTTTTTCAGGGGCTGGTACGACCCCCCCCATGCTCGTACGATGGCTGACATGGCTGACTGTGGTTGTGGTTTATACTCGGCGAAAAAGTTGTCGAGCGGGGGGTATGTAGTAGGCATGCGACGTACATCGTACGGGCGTACATAGCGCTGTCAAACCGTTCTACGTAACGCGCGACTTGTATTCGTCTTCAATTCAGAACGCAGAGACATAGAAATATGAACCTGTGGACAAGCTTTAGGAAGGACAACCCTATCCTACAACTAATGGTTCCCCTATCATACTCATTGTCAGACTAACCTCGCTTTCTGCTGTGTGGTAGTTTCATTTTCACTACATCAATTTATCATGAATTTGCAGAGAGGCGGAGTTACGGCACTCCACGGCGAGACACGGGAACGAGGCAGTGCTTCACTTATTTGCCACAGCTTTTCGCAGTAGTGACACCTGCACTTACGACCCCATCCCATGTACTACCCGCATGCAACATACGACCCCTTCGTCGCGCGTTCCGCGGAGCACTGACCCTGACTCCTCACCCCTGCCTCCCTTCAGTCACGTTTGCACTTGATAGACATTTTGACCAGGAAACAACCACCATTAAGCACGCTATAACAACCAGGAGTCTCGGTTTGACTTGAGGAGTGCATCCTCTACTAGCAAAGGGTCTGGAGTAAAAGCGCCAGTGATTAAGCCAATTAAAAACAAGCTTGAAACAAAATTGAATCTTCACTATCTCCTTCGGCACAATCACAGCCATTTTCTTTGCCTTTGCTTAATTACGATTAGCGAAGTAACCACAGCGTGAACATGAATTAGACGTGGATACGGTAGCGGCAGTGAGTACGCAATTGCACGGCGTGATGGTGGTATTTATAAATAACATCTGCTGTCTAAACGAAGCCGAGGTAACCTCTTTGAATAACTTTCCCGCGCGCACCCGTTTGAATCGGCGCCGAGGTGCCGGGGAAGGGAATTCTGTGCAGGACCAGCCGTGGGAAACAAATTTTCGGCAAGTAGGGTGTCTTTGAAGGACCATAACTTCCTCAAAAGCGGACCTATGGGGAAGAGGAAAGCGTATTCGTGTAGAGGAAGGTTTGATCTTCCTAAAAGTACTAAAATGTTCATGAAGGTCGCAAAAATCACAGAGAAATTGCCTTGGGGATTCGATGGGGATTTTTTTCAGGAACAGGTTTGAATCAATATATTTTTTTGTAACTCAACATTTCACAAATCTGAGAACGGATTCGAGTGTATGAAGACTTGCTCTTTCTAAAAACCTCTGCTGTATTTGGAAAAACTGTTTCTGAAGCTCTCGGGATTCATGAGATCTCGCGATGGGGATTTCTTGGGGAACACTCCCAGCTGCGCGAAAAACCCGTTTCCTGTGTACCGTTTCAAGTGAGCGTGTTCGAATAACCAGGAACGCATGTAGAACGTATCCTGTGGTGGAGCAGGAGCAGAATATGGTTCGTTTAGCGCCGATCACGCTGACTTTGATGCGCCGCGCACTGAGGTCCGCGCAGAAGTGATGGGATCGTGGGCAACTCTTGTGCGATAATGTCGTTCACTCGAGCAATAGTCTGTAGGATTCAGGGAGGTCCATGGCGAACCTGTGCACTTGTTTACAGTGTTTTTCGTTGCCGTATGATGGAGCGTGTCCCTGTCGACGCCGCCAGATTCGTGCTCCGCCAATTGCTGATTCCGATGAGGGAGACCAACTGCTGGAAAACGTCTGATACGAGCGATATGGTAGTCGTTTGTCGAAAAAAAACAGGTTGGCTCAGCGCCAAGCGCGATCGCGGCAAAACCTCTATCTGCGGCGTCCCATCATCCGCAGCGAACCAGAGTATGAGTTGTAGTGTTTAATCACTTACGAGATGATGTCGACTTTTTATTTCCAGTTATTTCAGATTAGTTTGATGATTGAAAGTTTTGTACTATTTTTTTACATATCCGAGTTCTCTACAAAGCAAGCTTCGCTGTACAGGACTCAGCACACTGACACCTTTGCGCTGCTCGTTACTGGCTACCGCACTCATTACGACCCCCCCCTCTCCTGGCGGCCAAATACGACCCCCCCCCCTATAGGGAATCCCCATCGAACGCTGTGCCCTGATTTTGCTGTCGAGCGAAGGTTGGTGTATATAGTACATATGAAACAGGAAAATCACAAAAAGTCAACCGCTACTTTCCCCACTGCAATATGACCTCCCCCTCCCAACAATGAGCAAGTGCGACTTCCCCCCCCTTTTACGACGTCCGTGAAGCGAGAAAAATCAGCTATTAAAACAAATATTTCTCAGCCGGAATGTGTTGGAGGCTCCCAAACAGGAGCCCTGAATGCGGCAATTTATTTCTAATGGTCGTCCTCTAAGTGCAGCTGGATTCCCATTACAAAAAACAAAACCGATCTTCCTTCAGAATATAGTGCTTCCTTTGGTAGTTTTTCTATGGAATTTTTATCGATGACGATTTTCAACGCTATTCGTATATTTCCTGCTTCAGTAATGGGTGACCAATTCGTATAAGCGGGTTTTAATGCTTCGTTGTTGCTGTTAGCAACCAGCTCACCGGTTGACCCGGTGCGCCATGCCTCTGTAACACCTACCCATCTTCGCCATGCGTTCGTTCTTTAGCACGGTGAATGCTCAACTTATCAGGCTCACTTGTGCGCTTGATCAATGCTGCTTTCCACCATTCCATAGACGGTCATAGTATTGGAAGCAGCAGGTGTGATGCTATTATTTAAGGAACGCTGACCATGTGCACAGATGAAAGAAAAGCAGAGTCTCTGATGACAGGGCACGCCATCGTTGTGATCATCACAACAGGGGGGTCGTATTTGACCTCGAGGGGGGGGGTCGTAAGCGCGGGGACCTTTCTGAAGTGAGGGTGCAGCGATACCCAGATGTCGTTCAGCTTCAATGATGAAAGACTTATCCATGTGAAGAACCCCTGAAGAGACCCACACAAGACAGAAGCAACCTGCCAGCGCAGAAGTGGGGAACGGGCGATGACAGGAAATACGATGGCCTCCCACAACGACGTCATGAATTAATAAAAAAAGATAAAGGATAAAGTCTCCGCCGTTGATCAACCCCTTTGTGGGATGCGCGCATTCTACTTCCATTCAGAATCGCAGTGGCTTATTGAATGCGATGTGGCCTATACAATGACTTGTGGCCAGCCGATGTACAAGTCAGTGTTTTATCCTCCCAGACGAATCTGGTACCAATTCACCGTCTCCGGGGGGAAGTGCCTGGAATGGGAAGACCTATATTTTCTTCGTGGACCCCGGACTGAAGGTGAGCGCTGGCGGTTACATCGAGCAACTCGAGAAGAATATCCTCCCACATGTCGTCGCCCGTACCTTCTTGGAAACTTTGTACTGCTACAGGATTGGGTGACACCACATGGAATCGAAGGGCGTTGGAAAAACTCTCTTGGAATGGAAGGGCGTTGAGTACCTGAAGAAGATGGAATATCTAAGCAGGTCACCTGAACTAAACCCCTCAATTACCTGGTTCGGGCGGAGTTCAATAGGGTGGTCTACAGTGGCGGAGAAATCAACGATCTCGCTGAACTCAGGTACCCACTCACGGTCGCGTGGCAGAATCTCTCGATGGCGCTCCTCCAGAAGGCTGTGGCGGAGTATCATGATAGTATTTAATATGCTCTTTAATATGGTGTCCGATCAGAATTTAATAAAGTGTAACTTATAGCGCCTCGAAAGTCAAGGAAGAAAAGTGTTTTTTTTAGCCCCCTGTATAGACAAAGTTTCAGCGAAAATTTTTTGAGTTCTTGGGGTAGGAATAGTTCAATAGTGCCTAGTTCTCTTTATTGTCATTTTCTTCATCCCTTTTGCGCTTCTTTTCGTTTCTACCCTCGTGACAGGGGGGGGGTCGTATTAAGACCCTTATTTGGGGGGGGGGGTCGTATTTAGCGGAAAATGATCACAACGCGATGGCGTGCCCTGTCTGATGAGTACTGAAGCACAGAATGAAGGTGGCCCGGCGAAGCCACGCCCGCACAGCGAAGCCCAGCCGTACCACAGAAGGAAGGGCGCTGGCGTCAGCCCGAGCCGACTGGTCAGATATATAGGGCTCACGTGATGCGCACAGCACTGCGCTTCTGCCAAACTGGTATTAGTAAAGTCCAGTTCGCTGCTTTAGAAAAATCCAGATATATGACATCAACATTTGCACCCTGATCCAGTGAGGTCGTCCAGTCATTAAGTGACTGAAGTAATGCAGTAGTCGTAGACCTCCCTCTTCGAAACCCATGTTGAAAGGGGGACAGTATTGAATGTTCATCAAGATGAGCTTCAATCCTTTTCTTCAAGAGCTTTTCGAAGGTTCTGGCAAAGATAGAGGTAATACTAATGGGACGGTAATTATCAGGGCAATCGTAAGGTGCCTTTTTCGGAATCGGTGTCACATAGGCCGTTCTCCACCTGGTAGGGACTTCCGATCTCATGAAACTTAGGTTAAAGATGTATTGGAGAGGACCGGCAATCTCACCTGCCACCTTTTTGATGAAAACAAAGGTAGTTCAACAGGTATGAGTGAGAACGACGAAGGCCAGTGTGACAGCAGGGAGAAAATATCATACGAGTGGAACCATAAAGAGTCAGACATCTCTGGGTACATTTCGAGATCAGAAAGGTCAGTTACAGCCTCCGTATCGCAGTTAACAAAGGACTTCGCAAAGGTAGTGGCAAGTATCTCAGCTCTGTCGCGGTCACTAGTGCAAACACTGCCATCGCTACCCCTCAGATGCCGAGTTTGGGCCTCTGATTAAGCCTTGAGTTGAGCAGTGTGTAAAACGCACGTTTGTCTTTAGATTCAATCGTTTTCTTCTCAACTGCGCTATTATACTTCCACAGTTTACGCTCGAACTGAGCATTAATTTTCTGAAAAGCAGAGCGAAGCTCGCCTGTATCACAAGAATTAGCAGCTGCCCAAGCCTGAGCCCTCTTGAGGTGAAGCCGGTGGAGATAGGGCGGTAGATAAGATCGAGATATGGGAACGTAGGTTAAAGGTACAAATAAGGAAATGCAATGATGTAGAACTGAAATGAAAAGTTCATATTTGTCATCAACCGAACAGACGGGATTAAGAGAGCCGTACCAGTCGATTTCAGCTAGGTATTTTCTGATAACATCGTAATTGACGCCTTTAAAATTTCTTCTTCTTACAAATAACTCCTTGAGAACTGTCACATTGAGATCAAAGATGATGCAGTTATGTCACTAGTACCCAGGGGAGTTGATACTGTCAGACTATGCACTAGGTTGCACTATTAGTCAATACCAGGTCGAGAATATTGGTACCTAAAGTGGGTACCCTAACATGTTGGGTCAGGAGTGTGTTCTGCACAGTTCGACCAAGGACCGGGAAACAGCACAACAATTAGTATTCTCAGCAAGGTTCAGCCAATTGAGATCCGCTAAATTGAAATCCCCGGTGATAACGCAGTGACGATTAGAGGAGATGAGGTCACTGATTGCCTTGAACAATTGACTAGTAGCCACAGCTGATCTGGCTCTATATACAGTTATAAGACGGATATAAGCTAGAGGCGTCAAAAAATCAATGCACAAAATTTCATACGATTTGGGGTGACTTTCGCGGAAAACGATGCTAGGAAATAAGGTGTGCTTGATAAGATGCCTACACCCCCGCCCTTACGAGACGATCACATCTGATGAACTCATACTGCGGCCAACGGTTGCCAGAAGCCGTTGGCATGACCCCACCGAGCGCAAGCCAGGTCTCAGAAAGAGTAATAAAATCGAAGTCGTATTGTTCAACTAAGAAAGAAAGAGCATGTCCATTTTTATGAAGTGACCGTATATTGGCTGACAGGCATTTTAATCGGCGGTTCCAGGTTCCGGCGAGGCTTCACGTTTTGAAGGGTTACCCATGCTTGCACTGGACGCAGCCGTGTGTACACTTATATCAGATACATCAACAAGTTCAGAGGACACGTTGATATGCATAGGCTCACTATGAGATACAACTGATTTGGACGAGTTGTTACGTCGGGCGCGCCTTTCAGCACTTGCTTTCCTCCTCTCCTCCCGGGTTAGGGAGGGCCTAATGAAAATTTTAGGAGTCGAGAAGTGCCTCAGGCGTGGCGCACGACGTAAAATCTGGTTAGCAAAGAAAACAGTAGGTAAAACAACTTTCAAAAGCCTCGGAACGGACGCGTTGGGACGTCCCATACGATAAACAGTTAACGGAGAGCACTCGACGTCAAGAAAATTGAAAATGCGCTTCAAAAAATTAATATCGCCCACTAGCCGATCACTGGATAAGGTAGCAGGGCACTCAGGAACTCCTATCAATACGAATCGAGCGTTTCCGCTCTATTTCCTCACAAGGAATAGATGAATAGTTCAGAGATCGAACGGTTGTTGCGAAAGATCATTTGTTTGGTGAGAGACAGAAGTACAACTAGTTTTAGAAATTTCAGATCTCAGAAAAGAAACTTCCTCTACTAGTTCCCTATTACGAAATAGAACTGAGTTGAGCAACTTGCGGTCTTCCAGGAGGGTGGCGAGAACAGAGCGAAGATGCTGCGGCAGACTATGATCTTCCAATAACAGGGTCACATCACGGTCGAAGTCTGCAGGTGGTGCGGTAGGTGACGAATCGAATACATGAAAGTTTAACTGGTCGGTCCTGAATACGAAGGGCAGACAAGGGCGTATCCATTATAAATCAGCGGTGGGACCAAAAAAAAGGACCAGGTAATACGCAGATAGAAGAAAAATTCACCTTTACTGGTGGCAATATTCGTTCTTCCCAGGATCGCAGCCCGCCACCGTGATGCTCACAGCCAGAGAAGAAGACGCTAGTAGACGGAAGAAAATACAGACAGTTATGACGTAGAGATGACAAGCGCCAGTAATAGTAAAATTTCCAGTTGAGGTAGCAGAAATAGTTGAAGAAAATAGTAGAAAATACAGGAAGACGGAGGAAGGTCCGAAAACGGTGGGGTCAGAAATCGATGCACGAGCGACCGGCCACCGCCACTGCACAGGCGCGAATGTTTTTGTTTTTTGCACATGCGATTGACAAAATTGTTGAATGTTCTGCAACTAATGTTCTTCTTCTATCTGCGGAAAAAACACAGGTTATGCGTATAGGTTTACACGCCTGTGAACCCGTTTATTACGTGGAGAATGAAAGGCTCAGTTCCGTAAGAGGAAGTTCGTGATCTTGGTTTCCATTATGATTACAATCTAAGTTTTAGCAAGAAATGCAAATTACTGATGGCTAAAGGTGAACTTATAACTTATTTAAAGCTTTACGGACTAGAGATCCAAGCATTCTTAGTCCGTTCATATAAGCTATATGTGCGTCCAATATTAGAGTGTGGGACCACTGTTTTCAGTCCCTATCTAAAAAAGGATATCCAAGCACTCGAAAGTGTACAGAACAATTTCACTCGCAAACTAATGCTTAGATGCTCAGGACTAAGTTACCTTAATATTCCACGAGGGTCAGTAAGGAACACTGAATATGGCCTACAAACCCTTGAATGGAGAAGGAAGAGATATGACCTACTCATGGTGTTCAAAATTTTGAAAGATTTGGCAAAAATAAAAGTAGAGGACTTCTTTTCTATGTTACCGTCCAACACAAGAGGAGCATCGATCAGATTAAATACTACAGTGGCGAAAACTCAAATCAGATCAAAGTTTTTCTGTAATAGAGTTTGCTCAGGTTTTAATAACCCTTTTACGGGCAAATATTTTTCCGCAGAAATATGTAACCTTCAAGAAACGTATTGATGTGTTTGTTTAATTCTTTGTCTCTAGCTTCATCAGATATTGTAGTTTTCCTAATTTATACTCACATGTTTATCATCATTTTTCGATCTGTGCGGCGGCGGTGTGCGGCGGCGCCTGTATTCCTGGTCCTCTATATTGCGACTTATTATTAATTGTTGTTTTCATCGGACTACTTTATCCTACTGGTTGCAAGGCGTCGCTTAGAGGTGGCAACTAAGCAACTATTTAGAAGAACTTTGCCACTTATCCAGGTATTTCTTCTGTTGTCCCACTTTGCCATTTTTGCCGTTTCGTTCACTGTGAAGTCGCGGTGCATTGATTCTTTCATCGCGTTGATCAACCTGTGCGGCCTCATAGTTCGGACATCTCTTCTCAACTTTTCTTCATCATCGCCTAGCTTGGAGTGGCACTGAGCTTAACACGCACATTTATACTGGTTTGCCACCAGCCCAGGTATACAGTTTCTACCCAGTTATTTTGTCACACATATTTTGCGATTGATCTCTCTGAGTTTCCTACCGCTCACGATCTCGTTATGGATGTCGATAGCTCTCCCATCGTTCGTTCGGCAAATAGCAGTGGATGCGAAACATCTACTTGGCGTGATCTCCAGTCAAAAGTTGAAGACATTTCAAAGTCCAAACGCGTTGCAGACCCTATTAAAAAAGTTTTGTTGGCCATGATGGCGGAAATAACCGCCCTGCGATCTGAGAATTGTAACCTTAAACTTGAGATAGATGCTCTTCGTGATAATCATTCCTTAGATTCAGCTCATCTGCACTCTTCGCATCCTCATAACGATTCTCTGCCAAACCATGATGTCAAAAATAGTTCTGTTAGCACTGACTTCAATATATCATGTCAAGAGTTTGAAAGGCTGAAATCAATAATCATAAGTGGTGTTCCGGAGTCCCCAGCTACTACTGTTAGAGACCGTGTTTTGCATGACTATCAAAGAGTGTGTAGCGTTATTGACTTTCTCGGAGTAGAGTGTAATCCGATGACGGTTTATAGGATGGGAAAACCGTCGCCTGATAGGAATAGACTTATCAAAGTTGTACTTCCGTCTCGTTTCTTCCAACGTATGATTGTAAGAAGAGCCCCACGCCTTCGCTTCTTTCCCGAACGGGGGATTTTTCTAAGAGAATCCCTCACCAGGGAGGAGAGAGAACGTAGGCGTGCAGAGCGTGGACATCGCTCGGCGGGTGAACCTTACTCCACCCCGGCGAGTAATGGCCGCGTCCATGTGGGCCCTTCCAGTTCACCTGTTCACGTTACGGTAGAGACACGAGCTGGCCAGGGAAACTGACTTTCCCTCCCCGGTCTTATAGGAGCAATTTCACTATGTTTTATGCGAATGTTAGGTCAGTCTCAAGGAACTCGGACTACATCAATGCTGTTCTAGCTCATAAATATGATATCTGTGCATTTGCTGAAACATGGCTCAAACCGACTCTCTGCTTGTCATCTCTATTAGGAAGCTTGTGGTCTGAATACGATATACTCAGATGTGATAGACAAAGAAAAACGGGGGGCGGAGTAGCCTTTCTCGTCCATTCTAGGCTCTCCATGACTTTAGTCTTCAGGGAATCAGTCGAGGACGCTTATGAGATGCTTTGTGCGGACGTGTTTCATGGAGG
>MU912409.1:20039-34909 GCA_036418165.1 Cooperia oncophora
GTAGAAGCCGTGGATCTTCTCCATTGCCCTTCTGGATGCGGTGATTGTTCCATCCGGACGTCGGAGGGCGGTCATCTTGGTCTTACAGTTGGCGAAGTCGCGGCGGGCGTTGCGTATGCTCTTCCCAGCCTCTGCGGCTTCCACCAGTACTGCTGCTCTTCTCTCCTTGAGGTCTTCCTTTATCGCTTCTCTGCATAGCTTCGCAAGCTCAGACGTCAGCTGGTAATTGCCTGCGGCTCCACGTTGGCGAATCAGCTCGAGAGTTTCCAGAGATAGACGCTTCTTGGTAATCTTGGAACTCTCTGACTTCTTGGCGCAGTCGTGAAGATGTGCGACAAGCCGTTCGTATTCCTCGTCGATGTTGTCGATGACGGAATCCTCCCAGAGCCCAGCGAGAGAAGTGAAGTGATCCCAGTTGATGACGGTCTTGGGGCTTCGCTTCTTGAACTTTGCGGCTCTCTCTCCTCGCATCGAAAAGCGGAATCTTGCGCGAAGGAGACGGTGGTCCCGTGTAGAACTTAGGAACAACAGCGACATCGGTCAGGCAAAACCTTCGATTGCAGATGATGTGGTCGATCTCATTATGGAATTGTCCACCAGGAGACTCCCATGTCCAGCGTAGAGAGTAGGGCTTCTGGAACTGCGAGTTACCATGGATGGTGGTCGACATGATAAACTCAGACAGCCTTTCACCCTGCTCATTCCACTCCGTTCCGTGAGTTCCGATGTGAAGTTCTTCAGCCGTTCTTCTTGGTCCGATCTTAGCGTTGAAATCACCGACGATGACCTTGAAGAAGGTATGATCTTCCTTGTAGAACTTCTCCAATTCCATATAGAACGCTTCGAGCTCATCCTCGTCGTAGCTTGATGTTGGTGCGTAGGCGACGAAGATTGTCAAAGCTGGAGTTGAACCACATCTTCTCAATCGCAAACGTCCGATTCGGGTCGTCAGATTTTCGTACGAATCGATGTTCATGGCCAAGTGCGTGTTGACGAGGACGCCCACACCGCCAACGCCTCTGCTGTCGCATGTTCCGAGGAACAGTTCTTCTCCAGTCTCGTATACGGACTTAAATCCCCGTTGGCCCTGTGACTCTTTCAGCCTAACCGAGCGGTCCCAGCCGACGTCGCCCTATCGGTGGTCCCCTCAGGCTCATGGGGAATAAGGCCCATAATCGGACTGCACCAGTACTTTGGTGCTTTTTGACGCAATCACTTTTTCTTCTTCTACAATTGTTCCTTGTTTTCGATGTAGATAATGCGCTCAAGTTCGGAATAAAGGCACGGTTTCATTGGTGTTCAGACTATATCCTTGGACAAGATGGTCCACACCACGATCACAGAGGATTAACATCTTTCGCAGCTTTAAAATATGTTATTATTCAAAACCCACTCGTGGGTAGGTAGTGGCCCGCCAGTGCCCAGTGCAAACTTAACTCCCATTTTTGGGGGCTTCCTTGTGGTGCTGTTGTTCCGCTACTAGCTCTCTTCATTTGGAATGGTGATAGTGAGGTGATAATGAGAAAAAGCTGACACCAACAAACGAGTTTTTGTCCGATCACGCCCTCTCTTCGCCTTGATCTGACGTGGGGCTCTAGAGGTCAATCTGGACAATTTTTCCTGTTAATTTTCCTTCCTTTCCCCACAAATCCTATCCGCAGCCTCAACGTGGCGTGGGGTGAACGGTTTTGGACTGTTCCAAAACCGTACCAATGCGGAGGGTGCCACGTCAGAGCCTGGCGAGCTACGCGTGGTCAAATTTCTTCTCGCCGAAAACAGTAATTATGGGCCTCATTCCCCTGAACCTGAGGGAACCACCGACAGGGCGACGTCGGCTGGGACCGCTCGGGCGAGGCTGCAAGAATCACAGGGCCAACGGAGATTCAAGTCGCCCAGGACTACATCGGAAGCTCACATCGAAGATCTGATGTTGCAAGCCAGGAAGATCAAGTACGACGTCATCGGACTGACCGAGACGAGGAGGCATCGCCCGCTACACGCCGTATACGAGACTGGAGAAGAACTGTTCCTCGGAACATGCGACAGCAGAGGTGTTGGCGTCCTCGTCAACACGCACTTGGCCATGAACATCGATTCGTACGAAAATCTGACGACCCGAATGCGATTGAGAAGATGTGGTTCAACTCCAGCTTTGACAATCTTCGTCGCCTACGCACCAACATCAAGCTACGACGAGGATGAGCTCGAAGCGTTCTATATGGAATTGGAGAAGTTCTACAAGGAAGATCATACCTTCTTCAAGGTCATCGTCGGTGATTTCAACGCTAAGATCGGACCAAGAAGAACGGCTGAAGAACTTCACATCGGAACTCACGGAACGGAGTGGAATGAGCAGGGTGAAAGGCTGTCTGAGTTTATCATGTCGACCACATCCATGGTAACTCGCAGTTCCAGAAGCCCTACTCTCTACGCTGGACATGGGAGTCTCCTGGTGGACAATTCCATAATGAGATCGACCACATCATCTTCAATCGAAGGTTTTGCCTGACCGATGTCGCTGTTGTTCCTAAGTTCTACACGGGACCACCGTCTCCTTCGCGCAAGATTCCGCTTTTCGATGCGAGGAGAGAGAGCCGCAAAGTTCAAGAAGCGAAGCCCCAAGACCGTCATCAACTGGGATCACTTCACTTCTCTCGCTGGGCTCTGGGAGGATTCCGTCATCGACAACATCGACGAGGAATACGAACGGCTTGTCGCACATCTTCACGACTGCGCCAAGAAGTCAGAGAGTTCCAAGATTACCAAGAAGCGTCTATCTCTGGAAACTCTCGAGCTGATTCGCCAACGTGGAGCCGCACGAGCCGCAGGCAATTACCAGCTGACGTCTGAGCTTGCGAAGCTATGCAGAGAAGCGATAAAGGAACACCTCAACCTCACCTCTTCTCAAGGAGAGAAGAGCAGCTGTACTGGTGGAAGCCGCAGAGGCGGGGAAGAGCATCCGCAAAACCCGCCGCGACTTCGCCAACTGCAAGACCAAGATGACCGCCCTCCGACGTCCGGACGGAACAATCACCGCATCCAGAAGGGCAATGGAGAAGGTCATCCACGACTTCTACTCTGATCTCTTTGACAGCCACGTCCATCTGCCACCATACCGCTTGGAGCAGGATGGATACGTCGTTCCTGCAGTTCTCCCTTCCGAAGTCCGACACGCCATCTCGTCGGTGAAGAATCGTACGGCCGACAGGATCAGACCCGAACATCTGAAGAATCTTCCGCCAGTTCTTGTCAAAACTCTGGCTCGACTCTTCACGCGCTACCTGTCGGAATGCAAGGTACCCACCTCGTGGAAAACCAGCAAGACTGTGTTGCTGTACAAGAAGGGAGACCTGTACGACATTGGCAATTATCGCCCAATCTGCCTGCTGTCTGTAGTCTACAAACTCTTCACACGAGTCATCCTGAACAGGATTGGCAGAACACTAGACGAAGGACAGCCATGCGAGCAAGCAGGGTTTCGAAGAGGATTCAGCACGATCGATCACATCCACACGGTAACGAAGCTCATTGAAGTATCGCGAGAGTACAAGATGCCGTTATGTCTCACGTTCATCGACTTGAAGAAAGCCTTCGACTCCGTTGAGACAGAAGCGGTTATCGAAGCCCTGGGCAACCAGGGTATTCCTACTCAGTACATCAGGATTCTTCGTGAGCTCTACAGCAACTTCACGACCAAGATCTCACCATTCTACAAGGAGATCATCATCGATGTGAAGAGAGGGGTCCGACAGGGCGACACCATCTCGCCCAAGCTCTTCAGCGCCTCTCGAACGTCATGCGTCAACTGGAATGGGAAGACATGGTGAAGATCGACGGTCGGCAACTACACCATCTCCGCTTTGCTGACGACATCGTTTTGATAACGCCAAACATCGAGCAAGCGGAACGAATGCTGGCTGAATTCGACTGCGCGTGTGGAAAAATCGGTCTACGGCTGAATCTAACGAAGACGATGTTCATGAGAAACGGATTGGTTTCTGATGCCCCATCGCCGACGATCGAAGATCAGAGACGCCGCCGCATTTGCCAAGGTTTCGAAGATCAGGTGGGCCGGACACGTCATGCGTTTCGAGGACGACCGCTGGACCAGAGCGATCACCGACTGGATTCCACGGGATGTCAAGCGAACGCCTGGACGACCGCCTATGCGATGGTCAGACTTCTTCGTGAAAGGAATGGTATGAAGTTCATCGTGTCCCTCGAGCTGAGAGAGTTCATTGGGCAACTCTTGCACGTTGCAGGGACGACGTTACTGGCGCCCGCTCGAGGAACTCGATGATCAACGGGAGCACAGGTGATACAGGTAAATTTTTCCTCATTACTGAATCGCTTCCCATCATGTGATTAGTATTTGAGCATCACGCTCACTATGATGAAAGTGAGACGTGCTCGTACGACAGCAGGAAAACACGTAACCATCCTAGGAGTGCTGGCGCGTTATATGCTAGAAGCAATTTGCTATGAGTTGTTGGGAAAGCTATAGAACGTTTCTACTAGTTTCATTTGCAGAGATTTTCACGCACTGTATAACGCATGCTTAACGTATCATAACACAAACTTTATTCCAACAAGACAGTGATCACTTTTCGCAAGCAAAATAAGTAGTGGAATATTTTAAAATGTCGAGAGTGCCACATTTGTGGAATTTACCTTCTACGCGTTGAGTTTCATACACTATAATCTGAAAGCATACCATTTAGAAAAGAAATAATCGCCTGAGCTTCATTCATTTTGTACAGTGGACATGAAAATTCGAACTGAGGAGAATAAGCAGCTTTGAACGAAAGTTCTACACCTACGGAGAGCCTGGGAGGCACTCTCCGCGATGCATAGGTACCAGGGTTCCAAAAAGAGAAGCATTGTGCTAGTTGACTACTGATGGAGAAGAAGGTATCAATAGTAGCCCTCTTTATGGCCCCCTTCTTGCATTTGACCATGATCACAGGACGGGTATAAGATGGTCAAGATGTGAATGGAAGACAATACACTAACAGAAGAAGGGAGAGCCAGAAATTGGCGGGCGAGAGAGCACAACAGCAGCATCACGATGACACGGTCAATGTAGGCCGGCATGGGCCTCCTTGGGCCTAAAACGTGTGCTTTTTGCGTTTTGCCTGCCAATTTGCAAGTTTCAAGTGTTGGACAACCTCCGCAATCGTGAGGCGGATTGCACTGTACATTAATGAGGCTCTAGCTACAGTTTATGGCGGACCGTGCCTGTAAAGAGAGTTTTCTGAGGACTCCCTTTCTGCAGTCCTGGCACGCTAGTAGATTCATCCACCTGCTTTTCTTAAGTACACATTGTAAAAAAAGGTTGAAAGAAGGGTAGCTACGGCTAACACTGATACTCCCTATTATTGTCATTCGAGTTGAGGAGAAGATGTAATCCGAACGAAACTCAAGTCGCCATGGACTCCGAACTTTTGAACGTGACCTGTGCAGGCTATACTGTTTGCAGTCTAATCATTTCTCATTTCTCATTGAAGGGATAGTATCACCGTCAATCTCAGTAGAACACCACCCCAATTCATTATGGGCGAGTCCCCTTGCCAGATCTCCTTTACCAAAGCTCAAGAGTAAGGTCGAAGATACATTTAAAGCAGCCGCAACAGTGGGAATTAGTCGACAATATACTCGTCGTAGTTAGCCACTACAGCGCTCCACCCAATGGACAGGTAAGCATTCCCCTCCTCCCAGAACTGAGAAGGCTGCGAGTAGAGTAAGTCAGCGCCCTCTCGACTGATGTCATCAAAATTGCTGAAAGTTTTCTTAGCTAAGAAAGCCTTAAGGAGGCGGAGCAGGTAGCAGTCGTAGGGGACTACGTCAGGAGAATATTATGAGCGGGGACTGGTCTTCCAGCCTTGCTCCTCAATTATTTGGTAGGTCTTCATAGCAGGTATGGGGTCTCGTGTGCTACGAACGAGGTGACCCGAAGCAAGTCTCGGTCATTTTTCTCCAACAATTTTCACTCGTTTCGGGAGCTGAGCGACACAAATGGTGGCGGTGACCGTCTGTTCTTATGGGGCAGCTCGTTCAGCAGCACCTCCTCGCGTCCCAGGAGCAGCACAGGAGAACCTTTTCGGAATACATGCCCGGTTTGGACTGCTAGAATGGATCTTCTCCTTGAGAGAGACAAACGGTACTGTGTGGTTCAATAATCTCCCTTCTTGAACCTCGGCATGATGTCGAATATTTAAATACTTCTGCCAAACGAGGTTTTTAGATGACACCTTTATTGGCCTAACGTTTCGACCTTCTCGTCTTCTTCAGAGGCCTGAAAATGGCTCGAAGCTTTTAATTTGTTACCTACCCGACCAAACGCCCTTCCCACTCTAGCGTTTCCGACCTCGTTTCCCGATCTACAGAGTTAGTTGTACCAGTAAGGACGAATGAATCGGTCTCATTCGTCCTCACTGGTACAACTAACTTACTGCGTGAGCTGAGCTCCGCACGGTGATACCTCGGTGAGTTGTTAGGATTCATTGCCGGGTTTTTGGGAAGCGTTCGGGAAACGAGGTCGGAAACGCTAGAGTGGGTCGAGGTAGGTAACAAATTAAAAGCTTCGAGCCATTTTCAGGCCTCTGAAGAAGACGAGAAGGTCGAAACGTTAGGCCAATAAAGGTGTCATCTAAAAACCTCGTTTGGCAGAAGTATTGAAATATTCGGTACTGTGTGGATTGAAATCATAGAGGACTCATCTCTCATCCCCACTAATCTAGAGGACTCATCTCTCATCCCCACTAAGTTAACTACACTGTGATAGAGGGATTCTATAGTTGTGCTGCGCCTCACCTTTCAGCCCCCGCTGTCGCTTGCTGTACATATTGAAGAAGTCTTCGCGCTCAAATAATTCATAGGTCTCCTTCCTTGAATAAATAGACTCGTCCTGAGTCTCCAAGATTGTCCCACATTTGCGACTTCGCCATAAGTAACGGAGGCGCTGTGGTCCTCATCAGCGCAGTTCTGACGCTTCCCTAGCCGTTCCGCCCACCAAAACTCAATTCAACACCCTGTCACAAACTCGGCTTCAAATAGCGTGTTCCGTTTCTTTTACTGCTGGATGGTGGGCAGCATCGAGCGACGCGAAGATGCGGTTAGTGGATCAGCGGCGGCACGATATCCGTGTGACGTCCACTCTTACACGTGGTGCCACTGGGAACTGCTCGCATCAGCGGGCTGAGCTGAACGACGGACGCTCGAACGCAGGTGACTGGTTTTCGTGCGGCTTCCCCATCTCGCATCGCTACGAGTTCTGGGTTATGCTGGACGGCTGAGGTGCTGACAGGAGGCGGTATCTGTTGGTGACTTATGGTTTGTAACACTCCAATTTGTCGGGGCGACGAGCATCTGGCCGAATTGCTTCACCAATGGTGATCGAGCAATGATCGATGTAGGAAGGAATCAGCCACTGGTGGGAAGGCCGCAGGTGGGAAGCCGCTGATTGCGACCGACAGGTCGCGGTGATATAAACTGTATATGGAAATATGGATATGCCTGTCACGGTGACTTATACAGGTCAGGGAACGCCGACGGTGAGCGAATCCTTGAGTAAGCGCAGTATCCCGCCAAGAAAAGGAAGTTTTGGAAGCGTGACTCCCATCTCATCCATCTCATCACCTTTCACGGCGGCAGTAGAAGAACACAAGCAGGCGTCGTCTCTATCGGACATGGCAACCAAATGACCATTAGCGACGCTAGAATAGTATGAAGTACTAGCCAGACAGCATCGGTAACCTGATGTCAGTATCTGGGGAGAGCCCCTGAATAGGATGCATTGTGAGAGCATGACTCCGTTCAATGCTCATTGCAAAGATATGATTGAGCGAACGAGACTGCTGACAAGACAATCATTGCTTCGACTGTTCTCCTTTCAAATCCATGAACACGTTGGTCAAATGAGGGTGGTCACGTCATGTGTTATTCTTAAAGGCAGTGGGCACGATTAATCCCCAAAGACGAGTAGGATTTATACGCCTAGCTAGACTGAAGTCCACGCTTCTGAGAAGGCGCTGCGCAGCGCCCTCTCCAAGGACCGTGCAATGAAGGGCCCTATCAAGCTACAACATACCGACCCGAACGCCCACTGCGCCCGCCCGCCCACAAATGGACGACCGCTCCTGGTACTCGCATTGATTTATTTGCAACACGAACTGTGAACGAAGAGATTGGAGTAAAGGGACCGCAGTGCTGCTTGGTTATATGGGTGCACACATGCGGCTGTACAATAACGATTGTTCAGTATGGCGCAAGTGGCTCACAAAAGAATTTAGGCGTGAGGTTGAATGCATTGCGATAGTCGGCTACGGACTCACACCATAGTCAACGCGCTTCGCTTAAAAAAAGGAGTCTGTCGTTCGGCGCGATCACCTTGGCGTTGACATGCCATGACTGGGAGAGTGGCACCCACGGAGTTCAATAATTCGTTCGAATCACTGAACTATGAGTTTGCCTTAATAGGCAGCCTACATAAAACAGTGGGTCTTAGCTGCGGCGTTCATGCGTTCCTCATTCAGGTGGCTCATCGTCAGCAAAGTGCAGTACTTTGAAGCTTCAACGAAAAGTTATGCCTGGAAGAAGATTACTCTGATATGTTTGACAAGCCTGCAGCAAAGTAATCGGCCAAACGACAACCACCCACAAAAAAGTCAGCCGATTTCTCATGTTGTTATTGAACTCTCCGAATTTTTGCTTTTCTTTTCATGATTTCTAGGTGCTGTCTATTTTTATAAGGTGTTCACGTATTTGGGGGAGGGGAGGTGGGACCACGCGGCTTGCAGCAGATGAGCGATGACTCATCTGCTATTCTTCTCCTCCTGGGGGGAATAGATGTAGCTTCATACTTAGGGCATGGTTGTAACACCGCCCTAGGATTGGTCACAAGATTTTTGCCTGAGCCTACAAGGGAAGTAATTCTGGCCCAGATAAACCCATCCTTTGTTTAAAAGTAACAGTCAATCTTCCAGTCCGCAGAATAACAAAAAGAATTTCTGATTTAGTTCCCTATCAAGTCGTAGAAATTGAACCCTGAGCAATTCGCTCACAAGAAAAGAACAAGACTCCACCTCACCACACCTCTTCCCCTTCCTATATCAAATTTGTTTCCCCCTTTAAGCATGGCAGGAATCATCTGTGCGCTGTTTTACACACGTTCCAGCAGATCT
Source organism: Cooperia oncophora (assembly GCA_036418165.1). Lineage (NCBI taxonomy): Eukaryota > Metazoa > Nematoda > Chromadorea > Rhabditida > Trichostrongylidae > Cooperia > Cooperia oncophora. The sequence continues at coordinate 29,222 of MU912409.1, forward strand.
TTTTGTTCTATTCTTATTCTGCTGATAGTTTGCGCTTCAAGTATGCCGGCGACCATGTCTGTGCTGTTCCGAGCACTATCTCGATGAGGAAGGGCAGAAGAGCAAATCAGTCATTGCTCGCCGCGTGGTCCTCCGCCCGAATATCAGATACCATTAACAATACAAAAAGTCGGGTAGGACCGCTTTTTTAGGTGAACCGCGTTGGATTTGGTGTGAGTCCGTAGTCATCTGTCGCAATGCACTCACACCTGAATTCTTTCGTGAGCCACTTTTGTGAGCCCTACTGAACAATCGTTATTGTCGCGGCTGTATCTTCGGTAGCAGTTATTGGCCAAATGCCCTCGGCAAACTCATTCGAAACTCATTTTCAGGTCATCACGAAGAAAGGCCTCTTCTTTGCAGGATTTTGACCGTTTTACTCCGTTCTTTCGCCACTTTCCCCACTATATAGCGCCATGCTACCATTAGGCGAGTACCGAATTATCGTGCCAACTGCCTTTGAGGCACAATCGCAACTAACATGATGTGATTGACCTCACGAGCCCAATTGATGTCGAATATCTGTTGAATGGTATCGTCAGAGTCTATGGTGGAAAAGAGCTCGGCTGTGTCATAAGTACTCGTGGCCTCCTTTTCGAAGGTGACTGTATCTTTGTGCATGTTTCAGTTTTGATGACGACAAAGACGAAACTCACTTGATAACAGAACTGTTCGCCTGCGCGCAATCCATCTGGTTGGAATGCAGACCTTGCATCAGTTCCGTCGTGCCACCATAGCTCAAGGGGCTCAGTTGCCAATCCGGTGTATATGAAAGCGAAATTTCCGTCAGGATTATAGCCCGGCACCCAGCCCATGGTAAGATTTTTGGCGACTTCTGTAAGATTGAAGAATCATTCAAGGAACCCAATTAACTCGCCTCAAATTCCTGGGGCACCAAATAGTTTTTTATCATCGGCTGACTGTCAAAAGCTATGCACACCTCGAGAACATAGCAAGAGTCCACAATAACATTACAGAAGGGTCATGAATGGCAACACAACTACATGAAGCTTGTGGATGTTCTGAACAAAGCGCAACTTTCGTGATGCCTCATTCACCCTACCATTCCAGTTTCAGTGTACTCCTGGAGTAGATGTAGCACCCCACAGAGTGTGGTTTGGCTCGAAAGAGCATGACCAGGACTGAACTCGGTCGGGAAGCGTCCTGCCACCTGACCCTGACATAGTCTACCCAATATTCATTCGGTCATGAGGGTTGGGTGGTACATGGATGGGGCTTCATACTCTGCTGAGTCAGGCATTGAAACCGAGAAAGGCAAAAAAGCAGTAAGCGATGGCAAGTGATATGAGAGCACAGTATGTTTCGGTGCCCTCATGCTCATAGGTCGAAGGCACGGTTCGCCATGTATTCAGGTATAGAAGATGAAAATATGGCACCGGGAGGGTGGAGTGGTCCGCGACGAACAACCTAGTATCGATTTTGCGGCAAAAGTTAGGGAGGGATGCTACAGTTTATTTTAGGTTCAGCGACACCTCCTTTTCCCAAGCGGCTCCGCTGCCAGACTCCGCCTTCGAGGCGGCCTCTTTTCAGTAAACAATGCTGCCTGACGAAAAAGTATAAAATCGTCGCTTGTATGGTTGCAGAGTTTAGGGGCTGAGTGGAAGAGGGCGCAGGGTTGGAAATGGAGTCCATTAGCACGTACAAACTGGGATCTGAATGGACTTCTATTGAGAGAAGATGACATTTTTCTCTGCTTTTTCTTCACTATCGAGTAACCTAGCACGCTGTCCTTATATGCAAACCCCTGAGAGACTATTCGTGATGGGGAATGATCGCGGGCTTTGCCTTTGACAGCTTCAGGCGATACATGAATTGCTTTTCAGTTTTCAGATTTAAGGTTATTTTTAACGCCGATCGACGTCTATCGTCTAAAAGGGCGTGGTTTTATCTTGTATGGAATTCCGAATCCTCATTCATGAATCCCAGGAAATTCGAAGACCCTAGGTTCAACGATATAGTCTCGCGGATTACAAATATGTAGATCAAAAGTGTTAACAAGGATCTCCCAAACGAGTTCTGGGTAGTCAGAGTTTGGAGAGTTGGCACACAAGCACTGCTGAGCGGTGCGAAATTGTGGCAGCGCGGACTCGTGGTGAGTGTCTCTCTTCAAAGCTGAGTTTGTGTGTTAGCATCCCGTTGATGCAGGATTTTTTTGCTACTTCTCCGATAAGAGATTTATCTCCACTTTTGGAAACTCCTCAGAGTCAACGGAGCAGAACAAGTAGATCAAGTAGGTCAAGCATATGGCGTTGTAGATCGAGATGGACTTGGTCACTATCTGCTCCTTGTGACATTCACGACCCACCCGACAAGTCGAAGTTTTAGCCAGTATCACGGAAGAACTCGCACCTGATAGTATCTTAACCCTTCAAACTATAATCACACCAGTCGGATCGCCCGGCTGACGCCGAGCTCTCCTCCTTCTCTTTAGCTCGGCTTCGCCGAGCTGGCCTGGCTTCGCCAGGCGCGCTCCATAATGGGGAACGGAACTCTTTCAATCACTGCGTTGCTCATACAGCGCTGTATTGGTCCAATCATAACAGATAGAGCAACTCTGCGGATCCTGCACTCCTTAGCAAACGCTTATACTTGCGGTCCGCGCCATAACGCCCATACAACACATAGACCTATAGATATAGATACAAAGTGCAGTCGATCAATATAGCGCTCGCTGAAGTATAATTAATTTTAGGTACTTTACTCCCTTATTATTCATTCTCATCAGTTGAAAGTTCGAAAGAAAAAAAAACTTTTAAAACTTTCCTGACTTTCCTGTTTCAGGCGTACCACATACCCTCCCCATCCCCCGCCCCCGTCATCGACATTATATAGAGTAGGATAGTGGGATGAGTTCATTTTCTAGTGTTATCAGGAAAGTGTTGGCCAAAGGAAAGATTCACAATCTGAGCCTCGAATACTCGGCATTAAAGCGGTGAGAGGTAATACAAATGTAGCGCAGATGGTATCGTATCCATTTTTATCGATTGATAAGATTACCTGTCACCGTCATCAATGTCCTCATCACTAAATCTCTATAGATTCGGGAGCTTGAACCGCGGCTTGCAAACAGCGACGACGATTGCAACTCCATTATCAGCCCCTATCAGTAGTTATCGCTTCTAGTCACCCACGGTTGATGTCCCCAACACACTCCCTATATCACTTGCTGAAACGCACGTCTGATACTGTGACCTGCTCGATGAATACGATGACCTCACTATTCTAACGTCCCTTATCGAATCTTATCAACAGCTTACAGTTCTTATTACCGACCAATAATGTTCTTGGCCCTCACCCTATATCATATCTCGGAATCGAGAGCTGGCTGATGCTGTGACCTGCGCTGTGAATATGGTAACCTTTTCCTTCTAACGCCCTTTATCGAACCTCTTCAACAGCATACAGTTTTTGTGACTACATAATGCATGTTCGTTGGCCTTATCCGGCTGATATCATATCGTTAAAGATCGACGAGCAGGCCTAATGCTGTCACTGCGTTAAAGAATACTGGTGGACCTTCTTCTGCAAGCCCGCTTATTGCAATGCGTTAAATAATCGAAATCGAATCTCGATCAACTGATAACACTTTCCTGTCACCTACCAATAGTGTTCCCGTCACACCCCGTACATCACTTCTTGAAATCATTGTCTCACTGCTACTGGGACAGGCGCTATGAATTTCGTGACACACAGACAGACGCACACACAAACATACACACACACGGACAGACATACTTAGCGGATTATATAGAGTAGGACACTGGCAAGAGAACGCTTGGTGGGGTCGTACAAAGCTCTAAAAAAAGTGGGGGGGGGGTCGTGCGAGTCCGACCAAAATCCCCATCCGGGCGAGAGCTCCTCTTTTGCCCTTCGGAGCAACCTTGCTTCGACGGATGGAAGTTGCTTTTCATACAAAGCGCTGTTTACTGCCCACAATACAGACCTTTGATCTTTGAGTATAAGTGAGTTTAAGTTTACTATGTGCGCACAAGGCATACGTGAACTGAAGTCAGAATATTACCACACCAGTTCGATGGCCCGGCTTACGCTCTCCTCCTTCTCTTTAGCCCGGCTTCGCCGGTTTGACCTGGCTTCCCAGGCGTACTTCACGGAACGGGCTTTGTCATTCACTGAGCTGCTCATATTGCACTGTATTGAACGAATCGTAACAGATAAAGCAACCCAGCGAATCCTGAGTCCACGCTTGTTCGCAGAAGGGGTGGTTCGGACCATAACGCCCATACATAGATCTATAGATATAGATAAAAAGTACAGTTGAATAATACAACTTTTTACAATTACAATATTACTAATGCTTTTGTGCCTACAGTAGTGATGTGCGCTTGCTAAAGCGTACTTTACGGTCGCTGTCCTCCCCCCCCCTTCCCCCTTTCTCACTCTCCTCGCCGTAGCTCTTCCCTACCCTGTCCCACTGCACGTGCTCGCGTCCAGCTGCCACGCGAGCAGCCCGTGCAATGGCTCGGATTCGAAATATCACCTAAAATTGACAGCACATTATAGATTGTTCTGCTAGAGGTCGATCCTTCCTTTCTTCTATTTGTCGCTTTCACTAATGCTTCTCTTTTCCACCGTTATGGTGTGCTCCTGATGGAGCGCACTTCAGGTCCCTTCGCCCTCCCCATTATCTCACTTCCCTCGCCCTATCCTTTTCCCATGCCCCCTCGCCTCTGCCCTTTCCTACTGTCCCACTGCACCCACGCTGAACTGTCACGCGAGCAGCCCAGTAATCTCAGTTCCCTCGCCCTACCACTTCCTCGTCCCTCCTCGCCCTACCTCCTTCCCATGCCCCCCCCCATCCCCTGCTTCCCTACCCTGTCCCACTGCACCTGCGCCCACCTGCCAAGCAAGCAGCCCGTGCAATGGCTCGGAGTCCATTGGCCCTAACCTGTCCCACTGCACCCACGCCCAGCTGCCACGCGAGCAGCCGGCGCAATAGTTCGGAGTCCACTGACAAGGGAAGGATGGTAGGTCGAAGTGGCCATTTGAAATGAAATGTATACCGGCTGAAAGGTCTTCGGACGGGAATTACGAAACCGTCTTCCATATCTGCTGCGGACCTCCCAGAAAGAAGTTACGGAGCTTTTTAGGGGGAGAATATTCGCATTCACTACGAATTGGCGGCGTAAGGCTCAAGAGATCGTGGCAGCATGGCCGAGTGGGTACGTCGTAGGGCTCACGGATGCGTGGTCGAGGGTTTGGATCCTTGATGCGTGTGCTCTTTTGCATTTTTTCGAAAGTGGTCCCTGTGCACTTCAAAGCTATTTTGCATAACACTTGTCCCTGATAATGTCGTGACGTAATGATTCTGAACTGATGGAGCCATTGCGAACGATTTCATGGAGATCACTTCTGGCTGAAGAGATTGTCATACGAGCCGAAAACTTCCAGCAGGTGCGAAACCACTTTGGGATAGACATCATTCAACACTATGTGAGTGATGAATGAAGGTTTTGCCCATCGCGATCTCCAGCATGATTGCCACATCAACGCTTCATGAAAGCATTTTCCCACTATACTCATCTTCGTGCACAACTTCGTGCGGCTTCGGATTCGTTTTCCAGTCATGTCGTTTGGAGAATAAAGTCATTTTCAGAGATCGGAAGAGCG